>BLSH010464352.1:327257-344837 GCA_018402905.1 Glandirana rugosa
GAAAAAAGGAGCAGGACGTTCGCGTGGCGGGGTCAAACTCTCGTGAGCCCGAAAGGGTGACCCCACTTACCCCCCATCTCTTCTCTTATATCTGTAATTACAGATATATCCGAATTGGTGTACTGACGTGTCGATATCTGAATGACCAAAGTGCAGGTCGTTCTACCTTCTGAACCGCTACTCAGGCCCGAAGAACCTAAAGAATAGACGTATGACGAAATCAGAGAGAAGAGACTAAGACCGTCGAAGACGTAGAAGGAGGAGTAGTAGCGACGGCTTGTTCAGTTACAGTAGTAGGAGCAGTAGTAGTAGAAGGACAAAGAACTCAACTCCTCGCCCAGACCCTCCTTCTCAAGACGGCCCAACGCCCCGACCTTTGATTCTTCTGTCTATATAGACATTAATGTCTATATTCTCTTCTCTACCCCCCATTCACCCCAGTGGGAAAGCCCGAGTGCTCTCAAACTGGGGCGGTGCGCTTGCAGGACGAGGAAAAAAGTCCTGCAAGCAGCATATTTGGGGCATTGCGCTGAGCAGTGCAATCAATGGGCGGCGTTCCCGAAGCGGCTGAACACCGTCACGGTAGCGCCGAGCAGTGGCGTTTTAACCCCTTGTTAACCCCTTCTTTGGGGGTTAAAAGCTCCTGCCTGCATAGTGGCGCTTCACCGATATAATAGCGGTGAAGCGCCACTAAAATGAGCAGTGCTTTACCGCAACCCTCCGCCCCAGTGTGAAAGTACGGTAGCCTTAGGCTTTTGAGCTCCAGAGTGAGTATAACGCTCCCTACTGCAGCAGGCTAGAACATTGCTGTCTGAAGCAGTGGCCTCTCTGCATCACTGCTTCATGGTGCTGTGCAGTTGGCAAAGCTCACAGTGATTGGAGAGCTCTGTTTCCTAGGAGTTCAGTTGCTGAAGAGAGATTGGTGCTCTCACTTTGATAGCGTTGGCCTCATCTCCAGCCTACTGCCCCATGGAGAGGAGTTTACACACTTGAGGATTAAGCCTTTTTCTGACACTTGGTGTTTACAAGTAAAAATCTGTATTTTTTTTTTTTTTTTTTTTTTTCTTGCTAGAAAATTACTTGGAACCCCTAAACATTGTATATATATATTTTTTAGCAGAGGCTCTAGAGAATACAATGATGGTTTTTGCAATTTGTCCCACGGTGTTGTGCAGCGGTCCTGGGCTCCCCAATCGGTAAAGTAAGCCCGGGAAGCTCCTAAAGGTGATCCTGTGGCCAATCCACTATGGGGACAACTTTTTTTTTTTTTTTTTTTTATCCAAAAGTCCGGCACCTGTGGGGAAAAAAAATATACCAGGGTTATGGTCTTTAGCTGCATCCATAACCCCGGTATTTAATGTCAAACAAATGACGTTTTCCCAGTTAGGTGGTTGGCAAGTGGATTTTATACTGGCTGTGGAGCTCTAATAGACCAAATCCATTTTAAAGTTGTGTATTCCTGCACCAGCAATAAAGTTTTTTTGTATGAGATTGATCCACTGCCACTGCAAATATGGCATAGCCGTAAAGGGGTGTGAACACTGAAGGTTGACATGTGTCTTTTTTTTATTTTTTGTTTCCTATCTCTTCGGTATCTTTATTAACCTAATAGTCAGTGGCTACTTAAAACTAATGGATGAGTCCAGCTTAGATTCCATCTTATCAAGCTGTGATTTGCGTTATGGTTTTGATCCTAATATGTTGTGTTTGCAGTGGGATGACGAGACGGACATGGCGAAGTTGGAGGAATGCGTTCGCTCTGTTCAGATGGACGGTCTGCTGTGGGGCTCCTCCAAGCTGGTTCCGGTGGGTTACGGCATCAAGAAGCTGCAGATACAGTGCGTGGTGGAAGATGACAAAGTGGGCACTGATATCCTGGAGGAGGAGATCACCAAGTTTGAAGACTATGTAAGTCCTGGCAGGAGGTGTAATACAGAAAGTAGATGACCTGACTTAATGGTTCTAAAGGCTTGAAGCTCCATGCACTCTAGCGTGTTTTTGTTTTTTTTTTTTTTTTTTTTTTTTTTTTTAAAGTGGAGCTCCAGGCTCCTTCAGAAAAAAATACTGGGACACTTGACTGTCCACAAATCTAGCGGTGTCTTTACCCGAGCCAATCTTTTAATTGGCTCTTGGGTGCTGCCACCGCCATCTTGGCTAAGAGGAGCCAACAGTGAAGCCTTGCAGCTTCACAGCCAGGTTCCCTACTGAGCATGCATGAAGCGTGCTGCGCTTTGTGAATGGCCCGGCGGCTGGGGCTAAGTGCCTGGTATTGAAGTGGTTGAGCTCCTAGAAGCTAGTAGCATTTTTTTTTTTCTGCTCCCAAAGATAGTGTTATCCTGTGTCCATGTACACTATTTTATGCTGGCAGTTTTTCAAGCTTCAGCATTTAGGAGCAGGAAAAAAGTTGTTGTAGCGTTTTTGGGAGCATTTTACCAGCAGAAAACACTCCTTGGGGCCCTTTCACATGGGCTTGTCTGTATACGGACTCCGCTCTGCTCGGCAGGGATCGATACGCTGATCCCCGCTGAGCAGGCGGATGACAGATCCGTCTCCGCTCATTGTGCGAAGATGGACCTGCCAAAGCCCCACTCTCCTCTATGGAGATCGGATAAAAATGGACTGCCTGTCCGTTTTCATTCAATTCTCCAGATAGATGGAAAATAGGGTTTCACAGACAGGATCCGATATCGGTGAATGTCAGCGGAGATGTCACCGCTGACATGCGCCGCTCCATAGGGCTGAATGGAGCGTCAGATCAGGTCTGCCTAAAAAAAAAAAAAAAAAGACATGCTGACCTGAAAGGAACGCCCGTGTGAAAGGACATGAACTCAAGCTTTTTTTTTTTTTTTTTTTTCCAAATTTGTCGGTCTTTTTTATTAGTGCAAAAAATAAAAACCGCAAAGGTGATAAAATTCCACCAAAAGAAAACTATTTTTGGGAAAATGGACATCTATTTTATTTGGGCACAGCGTCGCACGACCGCACAATTGTCAGTTAAAGTAACTCGGTGCCGTATTGCAAAAATTTGGCCTGGTCATGAAGGGGAGTAAATCTTCAGGCATTTAGGTGGTTGAGGTAAAAAAAAAAAAAAAAAAACACCCTGGGGGGGGGGGAGCTGCGCTGTTTGCGCCTTTTTAGATACAAGGCAGCGCAAGCCTGCACGGGTTACCCCATAGGAAGTGGTGGAGCCAGGAATGCTGGCGGGGGGGGACCCAAGAAGAGGAGGATTGGGGCTACTCTATGTAAATCATTACACAGAGCAGGTAAGTATGACATGTTTTTTTTAAAAATTGAGCTTTTAGTATCCCTTTTTAAATGGCTGGTCATGTGTGGCGATAATGCACAGTAAAATGAGTTTTAAAATGTGGTACTGCAATGCAGTAGTGTGACTAGGCCTTAACCACAGCAGATTGTACCATGTTGTACACATTTAGCAGGCCGGTGTATAATCCTGTCATGATGACGTCATTAATTCTGACCTCGGTCTGTCTTGTGTTTTTCAGGTGCAGAGCGTGGACATCGCAGCTTTCAACAAGATCTAACAACCAAAAGGCTGGACTGATCAATAAACAGCAGTGAAACCTCCTCGCCTTGTCTGAGTTTTTACTATTGATAAGGATTTGTGTTTTTGTCTTCCTGTGCAGGAGTCCCTCTATAGAACCTCATAGGGAATATATAACACGCTATACAGCTTCCATTCTCTAACCTGCATTTAATCGTTTTATTAATCCTCCATTTAGACCCCTTTCACACCAGAACATCTTTCAGGCGCTTTACCGCTAAAAATAGCGCTTTTTGGACAGTGCTTCGGAAGCACCTGAACACCACTTCGGAAGCGCTGCTAGCCAGCACTTTTAACCCCTTATGGGGGTGGATTAAAAGCGCACTGCTGCCACCCACAAAGTGACGCAAATTAGTGGTGTTTTACCGCGAACGCTCGGGCTGCACTGGTGTGAAAGTACCCTTAGGATACTGAGGGTTTTTTTTTTTTTTTGTTTCTAAGATTTTCCTACAGCAGTGCTCCCCATCATTTGTAAGTGAACATGCATGCAGCCCGAAACAGAAAATTGTGCAGGTAAAGTGCAACTCCAACTTAATCTCAGTAAACCAAAAACAAAAAAAAAAGATACTCGCCTAGGGTGATGCAGCATTTGTCCCATGCTACTTCTAAGGCTCAGACAGTTAAAAATACCCCTGGGATACAAAGAAAAGGGGGGTTTGTGGGACTTTAAATAAAGCAAACATCTGAGAATAGAAATAGTAAAGAGAATCTGGCAATTATATTTATTTGTATTATACATAGCATGTAAATCAATACGATTAATCAATAGAATATACATAGTCATATCAATTCATATTTTTCATTTGAAATAAAACAATTCATGTATTTACATTCAAAGCCAGACCCATATTCACTAGAAACATGATTAAAAAAAAAGCCCTGATTGTTGGTTACTTAAAAACCTGACCTGTGAGGATGGGTGATGATTTAAAAGGTGTATCGTGATATAGCATCTAATTAGCTTGACGCGTTTCATGAATTATCACTCTTCAGGAGCAGATGAAAGATGTTATCTGAAAAAATGATATGGGTTAAGGAGGGTCTATCAATGGAGGCACTACAATTAGGGAATGCCCCAACCCCACCATACTTACAATTCACCCACGATTCTGGTGTTCTAGGTCGGGAACCTTGAGGTCAGCTGGGGTCATTCGTCCCGGGAGCTGAAGGACGGGGGTAATACAGTAGCTATCTTTTTTTTTTTAAATATCTTATTTTGTATAAAGCATATGACTTGTACATCAACAACTACAACATATCTGCGGTCAGACACGCCTTCAATATAATACCCATGCCGGGGCCTATGTATGCAAACCTATAATATACTACTTTAATCAACAAGAGGAAGGCGTGCTCCGACAATGTTTTTATGCTTCTCTTGCTCAAGTTGCCTCAGACGTAGTTAATTGACAAGCTGTGTAAATGAGGTCTCAACCGGAGTCTTACATAGTGCTGTCAGTGTACAGGTATTGTTTTGTCAAACTCGCATCATGAGGAGGTTGCTGTGGGTGGTTCGGCTGACCATTTTGCCCATACTCTCTCATATTTCTTGGGACAGCCTCTATTGTGGTAGGTAGCTTTGTATAGAGGTAGTATGTTTGTATATGTTTTCCACCTAGAAATAGGGGGAGCTGTTTTTTTTTTTTCTCCAGAATGGGTAATCCTTTTCCTTGTGTAGACAAACAGCAGTTCTATAAATGTTCACTCTACCACTCTGGTTGCCAATGTTTCCACCAGGCATATCTTTGGGGTGGGTTATATTTATGCCCAATATATCTTTAACCACTGAGTCTACCTGCAACCAAAAAGTCTGGATTACTGGGCAGGACCAAAATACATGAATAAAATCGTCTGGGGTTTGAGTACATCTCCAACATTCTGAGGGAAAGGCATTCATTTTGTGCAGTCTATATGGGGTAACATATGCTCAATTATGTATTTTATGAGATGTTCCCTCAAGGAGACCAGAATCCCAAAGGGAAAGTCCCGCACGCCCTCCCAGTCCAGCTCCGGAACATCCTGTGACCACTGCTGACGAAGTGTCGATAGCTCAGGAGAGGAGACCCGGAGGAGATGTGAATACAGGATTGAGGTGGGTTTTTCCTTGGTCATATCGCACAATCCTTTCTAGATCGGATTGTACCACTTGAGTTTCACCAGGGCATATTTTTGGCTCTTGAAGGCATGGAACAACTGTAAGTACCTAAATAGGTACGAGGATGGGATATTAGTCTGTGACATTAAGTGGTTAAACGAGTAGATGGATATCACTCTGGATACTTCCAAGACTGTCTTAATATTATATTGAGCCCACACTCTTGGGTCCGGCAACGCATAAAAATTAGATCGGTTGGGGTTGTTCCATTAAGGGATATTTGGGGACAACGTGGATCTGGGATATTTTTCAAGGTTCCCTCCTACTTTCCAGGCCCTCAGGGTCGTGTGCACAGAGGGTGTCAAGTCATGCGGAGCCCTGCGACCTCGAAATGGTAAATTGGATAAGGCCTCCAGTGAATGGATCAATGCTGCCTTCAGGATTACCGTGGGATTGGACAAGTCCGGCACCAGCCACCAGACTGCTATGACTAGTTGAGCTGCTATAAAGTATTTCTGGCAGTCCGGGAATGCCAACCCTCCTTGTGACACTGGGCACATGAGGGTTGATAACTTAAAACTTGGTGTGTTGGGACCCCACAGGAAGGAAGAGAACCGCATGTTTATATGTGAAAAAAGGCAATGGGGGATCTACTGAGGTGAGTTCCGAAATAAATATGTGAATTTTTGGGGAGAATTTTCATCTTTATGAGATTTATGTGGTCCAAAAGGGATAAAGGTAAGTTCTCCCATGCCTTCAATTTTGCTTTAACTCCCTTAACCATTGGGTCAAGAGACACGCACCCGAAGAGAAGTAATGTCCTCCACCCACTGACAGTTCGGTGGAGCCAGATGCTGAGCATCCGGGTTGACCGCCAGCTGCTGTGATTTGGTCCAATTCAGAGTCCCGTCACCTTCGAGAACTCTGTCCAGACTGGCAATGCCCCCTGTAGAGGAGTTTGCATCGTTCAGAAATAACAGGAGGTCGTCTGCATACAGGGATACCCTCTCCAGCAAAGTCATTTGAAGTCCCTTAATATGCATCGAGATGCAAAGTGCCTCCGCCACTGGTTCCATGGCTATCACAAACAATGCTGGGGAGAGAGGGCAGCCCTGCCTGGTACTCCTGAAAAGAAAACAAGGAGATGACACCTGACTCCCACCCCCAATCTAATGGCTACCTGTGGGGATCAATATAGCGGCTGTCGCCAGCCAATGAACAGCATGGGAAATCCCATTCACCTGAGAATCTCCCACAGGAAGGACCATTCTATAGAATCGAAAGCCTTCTCTATGTCTAGAGAAGCGATCACTCTAGTGCCCATATTCTCATGTTTGGCATGTATGTTGGTGTGGAGCCTGCAGAGGTTGTCAGTGGATTTATGGGCCATGAACCCAGTTTGGTCCGGATAATTGATGGTAGAAGGGGATTTAGTCTGTAAGGAGTTTGGATAAAATCTATATTAAGCAGTGCTATGTGTCTGTATGAGGCACATACTTTAGGGTCCTTGTTGGGTTTCAATATTAGGATAATATGCGCCTCCACCATTGTAGGTGGCAAGGTGCCCTCTTGTAAGCATTGTGTGTATAAGGAGGCCAGGATAGGGGCTAGTATGTCTGCGTGAGTTCTGTAGAACTCTACAGGCAGACCGTAGGGGCCCCGTAGCCAAGGAATGGACAATAGCGTGGACCTCTTCTGCTGTAATAGGTTCAACCAGATGGGATCGTTCTGTGTCCGAAAGCCACTCCAGGGCCAGTGGGTCTAGTAGTGATGTTAGGACATCAGAACTCATATTTGGTGGTATACAATTGTTGATAGAAACGTTTGAATTCCTGCAGGATAGCGTCCGGAGAATATCTCGCCGGGGGGGGGGGGGGGGGGTTCCAGGAACTATGGTGAGGGTTGTCGTGCTGAGGCAGCATCGCCCGGCAGTCTGCCGTTCCTATCCCCTTGTTTGAAAATCCTCTGTTTAGAGTAGCATTGGTTCAAACGTGTAATCTCAGTTAAATGTAGATTAAGGTCTCTCCTAGTGGCCTGCAATATGTCAAGTTTTCGGTGGAGTCCAGACCTGTATTTCTCCGAGGAGAGTTCTGTCTCCCTTTCTAGTTGTGTGGTGTTGGCGCTTTGGTGTAGCTTCTCTTCTTTTATTGCTGACATGTAGTGGCCCCTCGTGAATGCCTTAAATGTGTCCCATACTACAGTGGGAGAGGAGGTCCCTGAGTTGGTCCCCCAGTACTCTCGCAGAACCTGGGGAGTCTGCTCTGAGATCTCTTCATGAGAGATCCAGTGGGCGCCACATAGATCCACTGTGGGGAGCATGAGTTCTTATTTTAACCTCTAGAGGGCAGTGATCCAGCAACCCAGTGGGAAGATATGTGGCTGCCTCAATATCCATCAAAATAGAGGGATTTGCAAATGCATAGACTATCCTGGAAGATGTTTTGTAAGAGGTGGAAAAGAAGGAGTCGGCCCTGGCTGTGGGGTGTTTCCACCCCCCAAACCTCCGTGACCCCTGCTGACCAGGCCCAGTCGCACAAGCCCCCAGATTGTGACTTGGGCGGAGTGGGCCTATCCAGGTCTGGGGACAGAACACTATTAGAAAGTCACCCAAGAGTAAAACCTTTGCTGGACAATAGGGGGTTATTTTTTCCAGAATGGTTTACAGCACCTCCGACTTGTAAGGTGGTGGGATGTAGATACCTGCAATAACATAGCGTTGCTGCCAAATTGTCAATACCACAAGCACATATTTGCCCTGGGGGTCCGTGAAGACTGCCTCTACTGTACAGGGCAGAGATTTGTGGATTGGCAATGAAAAATGAGTGTTCTCTTGAATGTGGAATTGAGACTTCTCATGTTCCAAGATACTACTGACAGTGTGTCCTGATCATGTGATGCCATGTTTGGTATCATAATCAATGAAGGGCAGGAGAACCGAGACTGAAACCGTGTCCATCCAATGAGCAGTAAAGCGGCATGAAACGACCCGTAGAAGCATAGCCTATATAACACTTTTATAACTAAACAAACAGTACCCAGGCACTTGGTGCCTATCCTACCGGTACCCGACTGCCCCCAAGAACAGATGAGTCGGGAAATGGTCTATACCCATAACCGAACTTAACATTGTATCTTCTAACAAGACTGAGGACACAAAAGATTTGTGAACATCAGTGGGGCGTGTCTCACCCACCACTGTACGATACCTCGGACAAGGTCCCGCCGCTACCAGTTGGAGCCTGGGGGACAATGAACCAGGGTGGGAGTCAAGTTCTTGTGGCAGTGTTAACTGTTCTGGGGTGGAGAGCAGCCCAACCCTGAGCACTTGAAGGGGGGTGATCACTGGTCTGAATGAAGAGTGCACTGAAAAAACTATAAGGGGGGGGGGGGGGGGGAACACTGGCCGTGCTCCAACGTGTGGCCCAGTGGTAGCTGGATCATAATAGCATAACACAGAAGAAAGCAGATCATAATGGCATCAGTGCAGTAGGGGAAGAGTGTGATAGCTGGCAGTCACTCTGTAGGATCCCATGTTAAGGCAAAACAGATAAATTTATCATACAGGTTCTTATATTTGCGATTCGGAGGTATCCAGGTGAGTATTAAGGTGAGGTTGGGCTGCAGCAGCGTCAGCGACCATCTAGCCAGGAGTTTGCTGCCTCTGGGGTCTCAAAGAACTTGATGTGGTCTCTGTCCACTACCCTAAGTTTGCTGGGATATAGTAGGCTCTATTTGAGACCTTTTTCACAGATGTTTGCGGATGTCTGTATAGAAGTGGTGTCTGCTGTATTTCTGGCTAGTAGTCCGGGAACAGAAGGATCTTGGCGCCTTCATATTGAAGATCTCGTTTCTGCCTGGCAGCTGATAAAATCCTATCTCTATCCTTGTCGTTGAGCAACCTTAGGAGAAACGGTCGTGAGGGCGTCCTCGGGAGTGGAGGGGACCCTGTGGGCCCTCTCCACCACATAGGTGGACAGCATGTCTGGGAGATCCAGCAGCTTGGCCAGGAATGACTCGGTGAACTCTGCCGGCTTGGAGCCCTCAGCCCGCTCTGGAAGGCCCAGGATGTGGATGTTTCGTCTGCGTCTATTCTCTGTGTCAATGGCTTTCTCCTGCAGCGCTTTTACCTGCACTTGAAGGGCATGTAGCTCTGTGGTATCTGCTCTGGTGGAGTCACCCAGCTGCGAGATGCGATCCTCCGCTTCCGACACTCTGGATCTGAATTTGTCCATGTCATGGCGTATCAGACTTATGTCTGTTGCCAAATAGTTGATCTTCGCGGTAAGGGTGTCTACAGGATTTAATGTCACTGCAGGACTTAATAGCCTCCAGGAGGTCTGCGGTGGAAGGGCCCACCCTCTCCCTCTTCTCCTTCGGCATGCTGTGCTTCGCCTTCCTCGTGGGCAAGATGGGGAGGAAAGGCCCTGTGTGCCGGATAGGGCTGTAGAGGATCTCCGCCTTCCCGGAGAGATCGTAGGAGGTCACGGAGTGGCCAGAGATCTCTTGGAACCCAGGGTGTCTCTTTCTGCTCTGGTAAATGGGAGAAATTGAGCCCTGACAACTTGCAGGATAAAGGTGATAGCGGAGCTCAGACAATGTGCGTCCTCTCGCTCTCAGATCCCGGCCATGCCTCAGTAGCTATTTTAATGACAATTCCATGGTTGGGTTATCATTGAGGCCCCTTTCACACTTGTACAACCTGAAGCAATGCCTGTGTAATCTTGAGGTTTATGGACCTCAAGTCGCATCAAAGTAGTGCAGGGACTACTTTGAAGTCGCACAGATATGAACTGTGTACTCATTGGAAATTTATGGGGTATAACTTGTCATGCGACTTTGCAGGAAATTTGCACAAGTGTGAAAGGGGCCTTAATTATTGTATAAATGTAATAATTATCAAGATACCTCCAGATAAGAGGGTTGCATCCCATAAATGTAATTTTTTTGTTTGCTTGGATGGAATGCATGTACCTCAACTGTGGTTTGGGTGTTCTTTTGAGGCTGGGCGTTCTTTACACCCATTTTTTTTTTATCTGGAGGTATCTTGATAATTAATAACATATATTTATACAATAATTGAATGATCACCCAACCATGGAATTATGGTAATTAAAATAGCTACTGTATTACCCTTGTCCCAGGGGTATTCTTTCTTGTTTGGTTGTACGGCTATGTTAAGGTGGCTACTTTATACTGTTTGTAGCCTTGGTTTTTGTTTGTTTTTTTTGTTTGAAGGCTGGCCATACATTTATACAATTTTTTTTGTATAACTTTCTTTTAGATTTAGCAAAACCATATAATATAAGGTCACCCCTAAACACTTTCAAATTATATGCAGGCAATCCCTTGCCCTGCATAGTTGAATGTAAATCTTCTTTTGGTTGAACTGGATGGACTTGTGTCTTTTTTCAACCTGACTAACTATGTAACTATGTAACTATGTTAAGGAAACTGAATAAGAAAATTGTATAATGTATGGCCAGCTTTAGACCAAGAATAGAGAGATCAAAGACCTCTGATCGCTCGGGCTCGCTGTCTTCTTTGAGCAGGGAGCCCCAGTGACCGTCAGCTGGCTCTCTGCTCTGCCCCTTTAGCACTCACTGGAGCTCTGGGCTGTGGAGGGGTGGGAGAGGCTGGCTCAGGCTCTCGGCAGCTCGCTGAGAGGCTGAGCCAGCTGCTGGTCCAGGTATCTGGGTGGATCCCTGACATTATAGTCAAGATCCCTCCAGGATTTTGGACTGGCTCTGTGAAGTCATCTGACAATGGGCTGCATTCAGAGAGCTTTGTTCCTACTTCTTCATTGAAATTTTTTTAGATTAGTAGTCTTGTACAGTGACCATCGATTTTATGCAGAAAGTTTGACATTTTAGGTTATGTAGTGATGCTAAAGATTGCAACTTTTTTCAATATGAATAAGTTATACTTGCCTAATCTGTGCAAGGATATTGCACAGAAGGGTCCATCACCGGTGCTATCTGCTCCTCCATCTTCCGGTGCTAAGGAGGCACCCATGTCTGCGCACTCCAGGTTGCGCATCCATAGACTCGCACAATGTCGGTAAGCCACGCCCCCAGTACCTCCTCACAGGCGTTTGACTGACAGTAGCAGGAGCCTATGGCTCTGCTCCCCTCAGTGTCTCCTGTGAAGTGAGGGGTGATGTTGGAGCCGTGACTTGAGTCAGGTAAGTGTTTAGGGATGGGGCTGGGTAGGACAGGTAGTGGGGTGTTTTTTTTTGTTTTTTTAACCTTAAACGCTTAAAGCGGAGTTCCACCCAGTTAAAAGTCAGCAGCTACAAAAAAGTGTAGCTGCTGACTTAACAATCGAAACTCACCTGTCCCTCGCTCCAGGGATGCGGATGCCAGAGGGCTCGCTCTTCTCCCGCTCCCCCCAGCCACGCCGGCATCACAATTGTGGGCACCCGGCGACTGCGCATGTGGGAGTCGCGTTGCACCTTGTGAATGGTCGGCGCATCTTCTGGGACCTCCGGGAGGGAGGGAGGGAGGGGAAGGTGAACTTTCTTCTGGAGCCGCGGCTCTAGCAGAGGAAGTGGATCTGGGACCCTGTGAAAACAGGGTCTCCGGCCCCCCGCCCCCCCCAAAAAAAAAATGACATGCCAATTGTGGCATGTCAGGGGGTCATCTTCCTTTAAAGTGGAAGTTCCACTTTTGGGTGGAACTCCGCTTTGAGCCCAACTTTGACATGTTGGTAAAACTGTATGTATCAGAACTACTTGATTATACTGCGTTTTTTTTAGGACAAATTGGGCTTTCACTGGGTGGTAAATGGAAATGGACATCTCCTAATTATTATTATTTTTTTATCAAAGGAAAACTGACCCAAAATAGTAATATATATATATATATATTTTTTTTTTTGTTTTAATTTAGCTTTATATTTTTAGTTACTACCATAACCTACCACCACACAGCGACCCAAAATAAATTCTCCTGTTCCTGACGATTGCAGCAATATCACTTATATGTTTGTTAGTTGTTTGTACCCATAGTACAGTCCAGAAACAGTGTGCATTCCTGGCCAAAATACACTGACCATTGACCCAATCACTAACCTTGGCACTTGACAGAGTTATATTTTTCTTTCATTTATTTATTTTTCTTATATCTCTCTGCAAGGAGAGTAAGAGAAAAACAGGGGTGGGCTTGACAGTGGCTGATCACTTTGGTAGCCAATCGGAGGCTACCACAGTGATCAGGTGACCCGGAATTGGGCGTTCTGGGTCCCGACTTGTGCCCATAGCCTTTAATGGAGGTCGGATCCCCATCTCTATTGATGCGATTTGGATCCGAAGTTACAGGAAGATTACCCAGGCATTCCCTGAAGTTGAGTGTCAAAAGTAGCACTGTAAGCCGTGCAAATTTTAGGTTGCGGCAGTGTGAATCAAGTCTAAGGCTGGGCTCACACTGGTACGACACCACTGTCATCAGGGGAGGGCTGGCAGCCTTAGGCCTGGGGGGCAAGTCCAGTAAAGTGGCCCATTGAACCACTGAATCAGCTCACCATCCATGCCCACCTGGTTTTATAATGGATATTGATGTTATGAAGCAAGACAAATATGATACAACGTGGTAACATAATTTAATGTTAATAGCAACAAAGGAGGTGCAGCCTGGTCAGTGCCCATCCAATGCAGAAAGAGGAGAGCCGCCGGATTACAAAGAGCGGGGATCTCCTGCTTACCTGGCGTGGACGCTGTCATACTAAGCCCCGTCTCCTGGACCGGCTCCTATAATAGACATCATCCATGGTAGGGGCGACCCCCTCTGCTTGCAATTAGTTGGCGGCCATGCCCCTGGCCCCTACTTCTTCCACAAAAAGAAAATATTGTCAGCGGGCAATGGCTGCCAGCCATTTTGAATGTAAGTTGGGGGGCAATTGCCACCCTGCCCCCTGGCCCAGCCCTCCCCTGACTGTCATCCTACTTTGCTCTGTGACATTGGTCCTACTTCCATCCGACTTGAATGAACAAGATAAGATTTTGCTCCGTCTTTGAGATAGTGACTTGTCCATTGACCAATCAAAACAATCCCAGTGTGAGAAATTCCTTTTAGTGCCCATTCACACCACAGTGACTTTGGGAGGCGATTTTTGTCGCCTCAAGATGCTTGACCGAAGAAATCCCATGTTGGTGAATGAGAGCCATCTTAATGTACACTATTGAAGTCACTCCGACTTCAGAAAAGGTTCCTGCACTACTTGGAGGCGACTTCTATCTGACCTGCGCCCATAGAATTTAATAGAAGTTGCCTTCAAGTCGGATCCCCCATCTAAATGCAAGCGACTTTGTCAGTGAAAAGAATAGAATTTTATTTGGGGCAGCCCCCTCCCTCCCTTCTCTGATTGGCCACAGGCAAAGTCGCCTGGCATAAGTTGTGTTGCAAGTCGCCTGAAGTCGGGACGCCCCTGTGTGAATGCAGCCTCGCTGCTGCTGGAATCACCATGTCAGATGTCACAAGTCGGATGGTTAGGACCAGGATCCGACTTTAACCACCTCCCACCCGGCCACTGTATATATACGGCCGGGTGGAAGCTTCCCCTGAAAGGACGTGTATTTACAAACGGGAGCTCGCAGCGCGGCTGCGCTGCTGCTGGATCCTATGATCACAGGATCCAGCTGAGCAGAGATTGGGATATGGGCGCAGTGACTGGCCCTCCCGATCATGTGACGGCTGTGTCCAATCACAGCCGTCACATTGTAAACAGAGACGAACGTCTCTGTGACAGTTCTCCCCCCCCGCCCGCCAAGCTCAGTGAGAGCTCTGCGGGGGGGAAGGGGGGGAGCTGCAGCTATGTGACAGCTTTCTGCATGATGAGGATTTCATGCAGAGAGCTGTCACAGATCGCCCCCCACACAATGCACCAAGCACACTGATACCCCTGTCCCCATACATATAAGTGTCCCCATAAAAAAGCCCCCAAAACATCTGTATGTCCCCAATCACATCTGTCACCATACACAACGTGTCACAGTCCCCAAAACATCTGTCTGTCCCCGTCACATCTGTCACAGTCCCCGTCACATCTGTCTGTCCGCCAACACCAAATAAACTCCAATTTGGGTTATTTTTACCAAAGAAATGTAACAGTATAATTTTTGGTCAAAATTTATCAAGTGAAATTACTTATTTGCAAAATTTTATAACAGAAACGCAGAAAAATGCATTGTTTTTGAAAATTTTTTGTCTTTTTTTAATTTATAGCGCAAAAAATAAAAAACCCAGGGGTAATTAAATACCACCAAAAGAAAGCTCTCTTTGTGTGAAAAAAATGATAAAAATTTCATATGGGTGCAGTGTCGCATGACCGCTCAATTGTCATTCAAACTGCAACAGCGCTGAAAGCTGAAAATTGGTCCGGGAAGGAAGGGGGTTTAAGTGCCCAGTATTGAAGTGGTTAATGATATTCAATGGACCAAAGTAGTGCAGGAACCTTTTTCAAAGTTGGACCGGCTTGGGTCGGAGCAGTTAAGATGACTCTCATAGGGAACCATTGATTTATAGACGTCGTGCGACATTTGCCCCCAAAGCCGGGGCAGTGTGAACTTGGCGTAAAGGTAAAAAAAAAACCTAGAGACTTTTTAGAAGCACTTTCAGGCACATTTTGATTCCACCTTTCAGGTTTTATATAATTCTGAAGCCAGAATCAAAGGGACCCTGAAAGCTTGCATCTCTAATACCCTTATCCAGCTTAAAAGCCAAACATTCTGTTGTATATGGGGTAAGGGTAACAACCATTGGGGCCAGAGGCGTAACTAGAACCTTCAGGGCCCTGGTGCAAGAAGTTATGAAGGGCCCCCCTGATCCCTGGCCAGGGCCCTTCCCACTGATCCTGGGGCCCTTTACTCCCATCGCGGGTCTCTTTATTACGGTATGGCAGTGGGCCCCATTCACAAGTTCTGCAGCGGGGCCCCCTTTCTGCCATCTTCGGGCCTCCCCATGGTGGTGAAATGCCAGGGCCCGGTCACAATTGCAACCCTGATAGTTCCCTCACTGGTGTCAGTAGTTTTTATTTTAATTTTATTATTTTTTTACCATTTAATTAGATTTTTTTTTTTTTTACAGTTTTTTTAGGAGCTCTGTTGGGGGGCTTTGATGAGATATCAGGGGGTCTAAACAAACCTCAGCTCTCAATCTCCATCTGTGTAACCTCAGCTGCACAGAATGAATGGACAGGAATAGCTGTGCACCGAGCCTCCCATTCATTCAGAAACGGAAGTATAGTAAAAACAGTTTACTATGCTTCAGTTATGAATGAACCAATTGGTACAAATCACTGACTCTGTCCATTCAGAAAAGGAAGGAGCCGGTAAATGACAAATTTACCGACCCGTTTCCATCTCTCCATCATGACTCATCTTCTACAGCAGCTGGGAGGAGAGAGGAGGAGGGGAAGACAGCAGCTCTGTGGGGGGGACCAGGGAAGCACACAGGGACCCTGGGAACAGCAGAAGACAAGTAACCTGGATAGGAGGGGCGGCGGGGGCAGCATATAGAGCAGGGATATGCAATTAGCGGACCTCCAGATGTTGCAGAACTACAAATCCCATGAGGCATAGCAAGACTCTGACAGCTACAAGCATGACACCCAGAGGCAGAGGCATGATGGGACTTGTAGTTTTGCAACAGCTGGAGGTCTGCTAATTGCATATCCCTGATATAGAGGAACCAATCTCCTGCATTAGGAGGAAAATGGAGGAGATTGGTTCCTCTAAATGCCGCCCCTCCTATTCAGATGCACAAGGGAGGCACATGGGCCCCCTGGACCATGGGGCCTGGTTGCAATTGCAACCCCTGTAGTTACGCCCCTGATTGGTGGTTATTGATGTGGAATAGAGCTCACTTTATGGACCTGTGACACTTCGGCTATCAGAAAAGATGAGGGGAAAAAAAAAAAAAAAATCTCTTTAACCACTTGACCTCTGGAAGATTTACCCCCACCCCCCTTCACAACCAGGCCTTTTTTTGAGATACCACACTGCATTATTTTAACTGACAATTGCAGTCGTGCAACACTGTACCCAAATTTCTGTCCCACAAATAGAGCTTTCTTTTGGTGGTATTTGATCACCTCTGCGGTTTCTATTTTTTGCACTGTAAACGAAAAAATGGGCAACAATTTTGAAAAAAAAAAACTAATTTCTGCTACATTTTTTTGGTAAAAAAAAAAAATCCTAATAAGCTTACATTGCGCAAAATTTATACAGGATATTTTAATTACTAATAATTGCGACAATCAGCGACTTATAGCAGTACTGTGATATTGCGGCAGAAAGTCGGACACTAACTATTACCTTTTGTGGACC
Organism: Glandirana rugosa; assembly: GCA_018402905.1. Taxonomy (NCBI): domain Eukaryota; kingdom Metazoa; phylum Chordata; class Amphibia; order Anura; family Ranidae; genus Glandirana; species Glandirana rugosa. The sequence continues at coordinate 344,235 of BLSH010464352.1, forward strand.
AGTGGCAGCAATACAATAATCGGTGCTAAAAATATTCACTGTCACTGTACTAATGACACTGACTGGGAATGGTTTAACATCAAGGGTGATCAAAAGGTTAAAAAGTGTTCATAGCCTGTGTGTACAGTGTGGGAGTAGCTTTTTACTAAGGGAAGGCATTGATCCATGCTTTGTAGGAACACAGGATCCATTAGACCTGTGCAGTTAGTTTTGTTCCGAATTAAAGTTCGGACGAATTTATCGTTCTTCGGAAATTTGGATGTATCCGAATTTCCGAATTACAATAGTACCGAATTTAACCACTTCAGATCCGTGCTATAGCCGATTGATGGCTACGGCGCGGATCTGAATTGCCGGGAGGCCGGCAATTGACGTCCGCCCCTTTGCGCACTCCAGGCTCGCTCTCGCCGCCGCCACTTTGCGTGAGCTTGCCCGCGGGTCGGGCGGACCCGACGTCTGCTGGAGACCCGCGATCTCTTCACAGAGAGCCAGAATGGGGAACCGCCGATGTAAACACAGCGGTTCCCCGCTCTGTGAGGAGGGGCATGACAGATCTACTGATCTCTGTGATTGGGATGGGGGGGGGGGGGGGGCACCTTTTCC
>BLSH010464352.1:347655-367697 GCA_018402905.1 Glandirana rugosa
GGGTGGCAACTCTTGTTATGGCCGCAATACCGTCCAGAGACGACGGTATTACGGCCATAAATTGCAGTTTCACGGCTGCATAAATAGTTGCCGCCCGCCAGGCCTTCACCAATTTTTTTTATATATATATATAAAAAAATAATAATAATAAAAAAAAATGTGACATAAAAATAGTGAAAATAACGCTAGTCTTCCTTATATTTGTAGGGAAAACTATCGTTATTTCGTACTGTCCAGGAGAAATGACTGGGGTCTAGAGAGTAGACGGGAACTTCCGTAGACTAGCGTGGTTCTCGGCGGGTTTGGCCTTCACTGTTTTATGAGTTGCGAAGGGCAGAATCTGGTATCTCTACTAGCCCCTTCGAGATACTAGTCGACCACCTTGGTGGCCGAAATCAGGTCCCGAGGGTCCACCCTGCCATCTCCTAGGGGTTGTCCTCTGCCGTCCTCTACCGTCCCACCTGGGAGCCCTGGACTAAAGCCGGTGGTTCCACCAGCTGATCATAGAGCTTCCCCGATCATCTCTATGGTCTAAGACGGGAAGCGTTGAGTATTTTGTCACTTCCGGTTTGGGCGGCTCTTGGTGCGATCAGATGCCTTCAAGGGCAGATGAGAGATCTGGGGTCAGTAAAGAGGACCTGTCATGCTTTATTGCTATCAAAAGGGATGTTTATATTCCTTCTGATCGCAATAAAAGTGATAAAAATACAGTGTAAAAAAAAATAATAATAATAAAAAAATATATATATATATTTTTTTTAACCACTTCCGGACCGCCCGCCGTTGATAAATACGTCGGCACTTTGACGTTAAATACCGGCATTATGGCAGCAGAGACCTGCCATAACGCCGGTATTGTTCTCAACGGTGGGCGGTCCGCTTTGGGATAAAAGTGGTCTCTCCGACGGATTTGCCGCGAGATCATTTTTATCAGCGGCGGGGGAGGTGCCCCTCCCGCAGTGTCCCAGTCATCTACGCCGCTTACCGGATCCGTCGGTCGCGGCAGAGATGATCCAATCCTTTTGCCTGATGGGCAGGAAGTCGAGTGGGGGACATAACGCCGGTATTTAACGTCAAAGTACTGACGGTTTTAATGACGTCTTTAACCGGCGGGCGGTCCAGAAGTGGTTAAAAAAAAAATATATATATTATTAGAATTTTTTTCCCTCTGTGCCCTTGGAAGACCGGAGCGACGTCAAAAGGTCACTTCCACCCTTAAAAAGGGACAATTAAAAAGCAAAGTGTCATTTCTTCAGTGTTGTCACATGAGAAGATAGAATAAAATATTTACACAAATGTGAAGGGTGTACTTACTTTTGTGAGATACTGTATATATATATAATGTTTGGGGGTTCTAAGTAATTTTCTAGCAAAAAAAAAAATATTTTAACCTCTCGCCACCCACCTTGCGTACATTCACTGTGGCAAGCTGGGCAGATCACCATCCATAAACGGAGATCTGCGTAGTTGTGCACCGCCGCACTCTGCGCAAGTGTGGCCGCGACCGCCTTGTACAGAGGAAGAACGGGGAACCGCCGATGTAAACATCAGGGGACACAACACTGATCTACTGATCCCTGTAATGGGGATCAGTTAGATCTGTCCTGCCCCTGCCAGCCCATCCCCCATACAGTTAGAACAAAGTAAGGGAACATATTTAACCCCTTGACTGCCCCCATACGGGTTAACCCCTTCCCTGCCAGTGACATTTATACAGTAATCAGTGGCTATTTTTAGCTCTGATCGCTGTATAAGGGCCCATTCAAGGGAGGAACCGGTTAAATAAGCTTGCTCTATATGCTGCTTTATTTTATTTCAGGTACTTATATAGCGCTGTCAATTTACGCAGCGCTTTACATATGCATTGTACATTCACATCAGTCCCTGCCTTCAAGGAGCTTACAATCTAAGGTCCATAGTACAAGCATAAACCTGCGTATATCAGGCATAAACACCATTCAGTCAATAACCAGCTGGAACAGTCCAAAAGTAATGCGTATCAATGCCTGGCTGTCTTACCCTGTATGGTTGGGGCTCTTCCAGTTTGCGGTGCTGGGGGCTGAGGCTGCTCAGGGATCGATGAGCGCAAGATCGCACTTCTTTGATGCTGGGAAGAGGCTCACTGTCTGACAGCTGAAATCACATAACATCAAATATGAGACCTGCAAGCTAATACAAATTAAGATACTTTTTCCTTTTACACCAAAAAAAAAAAAAATATATTATATATATTAAAACAAATAAATGGGAGAGCGGCTAATGTGCAAACTCACTATCTGATACCCTCACAAGCTATGGGTCTGTGTCCACCCTCCACTACATCCTGCTGATCAGCAGCCCTTATTGTACAGGATGGGGGCAACTAAAGCTTCAATTGCATCAAGGAAATGTTGGCTTAGATCTGCTAACGGATAATAATATATTGTACGCAACACTTGGCAAACACAGAAGCAAGATTTAAATCTCCCTGCACCCCCTGGCAGATATTGTGACATTTGGGCATGGATATTGAAAATCTGACCGATCATACCAAAAAAAAAAAAAGTCTTAGGGCTCGCTTACACTTGCTTCAAAACAGGGCGTTAGACACGCTTTTAAAGCTCTCTTAGACCCCTTTCACACCAAGACGTTTTTCAGGCACTTTTGCACTCAAAATAGCGACTAAAAAACTCCCCCCAATACACCCCAGTGTGAAAGCCGGAGTGCGTTCAACACTGGGGCGGTGCGCTTGCGGGGTGGTAAAAAAAGTCCTGCAAGCTGCATCTTTGCAGAGGTGTGGGAGCAATGTATTCACCGCTCCCTCTAGCGCCCCTGCCCATTAAAAAAAACTGGGGCAGCGCTCCCGAAACGCTTGAACACTGCTTCGGGAGCGCAGCAAAGCGGCACTTTTAACCCGTTTAACCCCTTGTGGGGGGGGGGTAAAAGCGCACCGCTGTCGCCCGAATAGCGCCGCTATAACGAGCAGTAAAGCAACGCAAATTAGCGGCGTTTTACCGCTAACGCTCGGGCGGCCCCGGTGTGAAAGAAGCCTTAACGCCAGTCAAAGCTCCTGTCACTAAATAAAATGTCCTGTTTACGCCTTGCATTGGCTTTGCTTCAGCTTTGCGTCAAAAATGATACCCCATGTAGCTTTAGCCAGGCTTCAAAGCCTTTTCAACGCCTCCATAGAAGTCTATGACAAAGCTTGTTTGAAGCTCGATTGAAGCACCTGCGGCATTTTAGAGGCTGTAATTCAGCTTTAGCGTCGCTTTCTTTTGGAGAAATTGTAGGTGAGAGATATCAACTCACACACAGGGCATCGGCCATGCTTCAACAAGGCTTCAAAAGAGCCTCATTGAAGCACCAACGAAGTCTCATGAAAGCACCACCAAAGCCTCATTGAAGCACCACCGAAGCCTCATCGAAGCACCACCGAAGCCTCATTGAAGCACCACCAAAGCCTCATTGAAGCACCACCGAAGCCTCATTGAAGCACCACCAAAGCCTCATCTAAGCACCACCGAAGCCTCATCTAAGCACCACTGAAGCCTTATAGAAGCACCACTAAAGCCTTATAGAAGCACCACTGAAGCCTCATCAAAGCACCACCGAAGCCTCATCGAAGCACCACCAAAGCCTCAAAAACACATCATAAAAGCTTGTTGAAGCAGTAGGGGCTTAAATGTGCGTTGAAGCCAAAGCAAGTGTAAACGAGCCCTTATTTAACCACTTGCCATCTGGGCCAATTCTAGCACTCCTCTCCTACATTGACAAATCATCATTTTTTTTGCTAGAAAATTACTCAGAAACCCCAAACATTATATGTTTTTTTAGTAGAGATCCTAGGGAATAAAATGACGGTCGTTGCAACTTTTTATGTCACACAGTATTTGCGCAGCAATTTTTCAAACACGTTTTTTTTTGTTTTAAAAAAAAAAAAACACAGTTTCATGAATTAAAAAAAACAAAAAACAAACAAAACAGTAAAGTTAGCCCAATTTTTTTTTTCATAGTGTGGAAGAGGTGGTTACGCCGAGTAAATTGATACCTAGCATGTCACGCATTAAAATTGCGCACACTCTTGGAATGGCGTAGAACTTGGTACTTAAAAATCTCCATAGGCGACGCTTTAAAAATGTTTACAGGTCACCTGTTTAGAGTTACACTACCTCACACATGTGTGATTTGAAAGTCGTTTACATTTGCGGGTGCGACTTGATGATCGCGGGGGCGGGGCCAATTTACTTTTTTTTTCCCTTATTTTTACACTTTCTCTTTAATTTTTTTTTTGGATCACTTTTATTCCTATTACAAGGAATGTAGACATCACTAGTAATAGGAATAGTGTGTGAGAGGTCCTCTTTATGGAGAGATGTGGGGTCTATAAGACACCAGATCTCTCTTTCAGGCTGCAAAGCATCAGATCAAAAAAATAAATAAAATGAACGATCTGATGCTTTCTAAAAGGGTACACGGCATTGTTTACTTTTGCCGGCTTTTGCATAACATACTAGCCTATTATGTGACACTTACCTGCATTGGAAGCTCGCGCTGTCCCCGCAGTAGGAAGCGTCCATCTTCGCCCCCCTTCCTTCCGGGACTCTGTGATTTACCGGAGCCGCGTGATGTCACTCCCGTGCATGCGTGCCGGAGCCGCCAATCGAGGCATGATGTCAGTGGAGGAACAGCACGGAGGCCGTTTCTTCACTGCAATTGTGCCCGATGACGTGGGCACCTGCAAGTACACTGCATATCTCCTAAACCGTGCGGGTTTAGGAGATATGAAGGGAACCTACGGGTAAGCCTTATTATAGACTTACCTGTAGGTTATAGCAGAGGTCCGCCGCCGATTTCATAATTAAAAGTCAGCAGATACACATATAGTAGCTGCTGACTTTTAACTTTAGGACACTTACCCTGTCCTGGAGTCCAGCGATGTCAGCACCGCCGCCAATCTTCGGATTGGCTGGTCAGGTGCAGCCGCGGCCATTGCGGGTAAGGGAACCCGGCAGTGGAGCCGTTTGGCTTCGGGGCCGGGCACCTACTGAGCTCTGTCAGTGGCCCGGCGGCGGAGGAGGGAGGAAGAGGGAGCCAGGCTGCTGACGTAATGAGCCGCGGCCGGGCTCCCGGAAGTGTGAAAAGAATACCTGTCAAAGACAGGTATCCCCCCCCCCCAAAAGGTGCCAAATGTGACACTTGAGGGGTGGAGGAATACGATCAGCGGAAGATCCAAATGTGGGTGGAACTCCGCTTTAAAGTGGTTGTCATGAGTTCACAACCACTTTAAATCATATTGATAACAAAAATCGACCCAAATGGCCCCGATGAAAAGTTTCCATAACCTGGAACTCTCGGGGGGGATCAGGAAGGAATTTTTTCCCCCGCTATAGCAAATTGGATCATTGGCTTTTTTTGCCTTCCTCTGGGTCACCTGTGGGTGAAGGATTGTATATGGGATTGTATGGTTTTATATATCTAAATTTTCTATTTTTTCTTTGTCGAACTAGATGGAATTGTGTCTTTTTTCAACCTATGTAACTATGGAACGTTTGGCCTTGGTACAGACACACAAGGTGACACACACAGGTTACAATGGCAATTAAGGCTGCATTCACACAGGGGCGATCCGACTTCAGGTGCGACTTTGCCAGGCAACTTCAAGCTTGACTATGCCAGGCGACTTTGCCTGTGGCCAATCAGAGAAAGGAGGGGGGGGTTGCCCTGGATAAATTATTTTCTTTTCACTGTAAAGTCGCTTACATTTAAGATTGGGGATCCGACTAGGAGGCGACTTCTATTGAATCCTATGGGCACAAGTCGGATAGAAGTCGCCTAGAAATAGTACAGGAACCTTTTCTGAAGTCGCTCCGACTTCAGTTGTGTACATTAAGACGGCTCCCATTCATTTCAAAGGGATTTCAAATGTGAAATCCGACTCAAGTCGGAGCGCAAGTCGCCCCTGTGTGAATGGGCACTAAAGGTTCATCTCTCACATCTGTAGCTTTTTAAATTGCAATTAGTGTCGGTGTACAGATAGCTAATGGGGCTGTTGGCTCCCACGTGAATGCACGGAGCAGACTAGATACTGAACGCCAATCCTCCTGCGCTCAGATATATCTTCTCATGTAGATGTAATAAAATGATAAAAAGTGAACAGCTGATGAAGAGATGTGACTCTTCCTCCACACACAGGGTTTTGCCGCCCCCCTCAGTACCATGGGCATCCAACGGTACAAGTCTATGTGGGTATGTTAAAAAGAACCGCTGTGTGCCAGTTCAAATTAATAATGTCTCTGATATGATTCATACTGTATGGCATAAAGGTGATCAGCCTTGGAGGCATCTATAGACTGACAGACATATATGCGAGTATACTCGAATACAGAGTTTGTTGGGAGTAAATTAAGCAAGATTGTAGATAGACTGGTATCTGCATTTAGAGGGCACTGGTTCAGCATATGCGTATCTCTCTCCCCTCCCCCCCCTTACATCTCCAAGAGGGGTGGGTCTGATTGTTGTGGTTAGTTCCAACCCTCAGGGTTCGCCCTGGAAACGCGTCAGCCTGGTCACTATGGACACTTCTGGTCTCCTTGCTGATTTGGAGCATCCCAGCAGTCCTGGAGGAGTTATGTTCACCTTATGATTTTGATGTGCTTTATATAGATCTCCTATGTTTGTGAGTATACATCCTTTGTTACTATAATCTGAATAAATATATTTAATGGTATTGCACTAGGTCGGTGCGCCCTTCTCTGGTGTGTTTGTCAGACTAGAAACTGAGCCATGGGGAGCAGAAAAGAACTGTCAAGAGACCTGTGTAACAAGGTAGTGGAACTGTATAAAAAGATATCCAAAGCCTTGAATATGCCAGTCAGTACTGTTCAATCACTTATTAAGAAGTGTAAAATATGGGGATCTCTTGATACCAAACCAAGAGAGCTTAGAAACATAGAAAAGTGACGGCAGAAAAAGACTGAGTAGTCCATCGAGTCTGCCCCTTTTTATTTATTTATTTATTTTTTTACATTAACCTTGTTGTTTGACTATGGATTTATGTTTATCCCAAGCATGTTTAAAGCCATTTACTGTTGACTGTCTCACAACCTCTGTTGGTAGTTTATTCCAATCATCAACCACCCTTTCAGTAAAATAAAACTTTCTAAGATTAGTTTTGAACTTCCCCCCAGTTAGTTTGAGGTCCCCGTGTTCTTGATTTTGGTTTCATATTGAGAAGAATGCCCTCCTGAACCTTATTCACCCCCTTGATGTATTTAAAGGTTTAAATCGATGTCTCCCCTCTCCCTTCTTTCCTCCAGACTGTACATATTAAGTTCCTGAAGTCACTCTTGATATGTTTTATCCCCCAGACCTTTCACCATTTTTGTTACCCGTCTCTGAACTCGTTCTATCTTATCAATATCTTTTTGTAAGTGTGGTCTCCAGAACTGGACACAGAATTCTAAGTGAGGTCTCACTAAAGATCTATATAGAGGAATCAGAACCTCCTTCCTCCTGCTGGTGATCCCTCTACTGATACATCCCAGAATTCTATTTGCTTTTCCCACTGCCTTGTTATACTGTTTGCTCATTTTGCAATCATCTGAAATAAGCACCCCCAAATCTTTTTCTTCTGTAGTGCTGGCTAACACTTTACCCCCAATGCTGTACTCTCTAAGCGGATTCTTTTTCCCTAGATGCATTATTTTACATTTAGAAATATTGAACTGCAGTCTCCACTGCTTTGACCAATCTTCCAGCAATGCCAAATCATGTTCCATGTTACAGACCCCTCCAGGGATATCAACCCTATTACACACATTTGTATCATCAGCAAAGAGACATACATTGCCCAGCAAACCTTTAGTTATATCACTTACATATAGGTTGAATAGAACAGGACCCAATACAGAGCCTTGTGGTACCTCACTAGTGACTGCTCTATGTTCTGAGTGAACCCCATTTACAACCACACTCTGGGATCTATCCTTTAGCCAACTGCATATCCACTGAACCACCCAAGGGTTAAGTCCCAGCTTGTACAACTTTTGTATCAGATCATTATGTGGAACTGTATCAAATGCCTTGCTGAAATCAAGATACGCTGAGATGTCCACAGCACCACCCTGGTCCAAAACACTGGTAATATAGTCAAAGAATTCAGCCAATATAGTCAAAGCTACAACTGCCAAAAGAATTGTTCAGGATACAAAGGAAAACCCACAGTAACCTCAGGAGAAATACAGGCTGCTCTGGAAAAAGGCAGTGTGGTTATTTCAAAGGAGCACAATACGATACTGTTGTATCACCATTTTCTGGTGAGTTCCACTCTCCATTTACTTTCATGGCTTCTCGTACCTCCCCCTCCCCCTGATGGGGGACATCCCCCACATCCCGTTTACTTTATTTCTGTTTCATTTGGTTATGGGGCTCTTTTGACTCTTCTTATTTTATGTACTTATACATACTTACCTTATCACTTATATTCACAGAAGCTGAGCCCATATTGATCACTTATTTATTTTCATATTTGGGGATTTCACATGCTCCAACCTCAGCTCCCAGGGCTGACGTCCATATCAGTTGACGTGAGTATCTCCAGTGCGGTCACCTTTGCCCTCCCAATGCAACCCTCCTCCATCATTTTGGATTTATTTTTTGACACACCTCAGAGCTTCTGGCACACTAATCTGGAGTGAAGGCTTCTTTCTGGCAACTTGACCATGCATCTCATTTTTGTTCAAGTATTGTATCGTGCTCCTTGAAACAACCACACCGGGCCACACCTGCTGAGATGGACGAAATCTGGGCTTTCTGGTATCCCTGCAGCCTACTCTGTTGAGAGGTCCTTGTGGGAACTCAATTTTCTTCCGCGTGAAGGGGCATCCCCTACTCAAGTGGGTGAGGGGGCACGCTTATCTGGTGCCCAGAGGTTATAAGCTAGAATTCTGACACCCTTCATGCACTTAAATGTTTCTTTGGAACTTCCAAAAGGTTTTCTTTGCAGCACTGGAATTGTTGTTGTCTTGTGGTGTAATTGCACCCATGCTTGAGGGGGAGTGGTTTCACAACTCCTATTCAAACCTCTTCACAGTTCTAAAGCCTAATGGAAATGTCTGGCCTATACTGGATCTCAAGGGTCACAACAAGTGCAAACGTTCAGGAAGGAGTCCACTGGATTGCTTTACTTCTGTAAGGGGAGTTACTGGCGCAAGTGGATATCATGGATGCTTACTTGCACATCCTGATCATTTCAGCCCCACAAATGGTTTAAAGTTTGCTGTGGAAGATCAGCACTTCTTGTCTGTGGTGTTGCCATTTGTTCTGTCCACTGCTCCCAGGGTGCTTACCAAGTGTCGGCTCTGGTTCTGGGGTTGTTGAGGACCTGAGGTATCACCATTGTAGGGTACGTGGTCAACCTGCTTCTTCGAGAGCAACTGTATCAGACCTTGGGTACGTGGTCAACCTGCTTCTTCTAGAGCAACTGGATCAGACTTTGGGTATGTGGTCTACCTGCTTCTTCCAGAGCAATTGGATCAGAGCTTGACATAAAACATCTGACAGATGGTGCAGATATCGAATCTTCAAACAAAAAAATCACCCTTTGTCCCAATGGACTGGAATACTCAGTCCTGGTCCAAGGTCTTCCACAGAAAAAAGTGCTGTTCCCTCCAATCTTAGGTAGAGTCCCTGAGGTCTCTGGAAAATTCCTGCAAGGTGATGCTGGGGAAAGTCCCTGTGTTTGATGCAGTTCCATGTACTCTGTTTAAATCCAGGGAGATACAACTCAATAGTCTACTGACCTGGACCAAAAGTCAGCAGGGTCTGGATCTGCCTATGCATCTGACTCAAGGCCAGGTTGGCTCTGGAGCGGTGGATATCTTCCTGGATGCTGAAAAATCTCTCCTTTCCATAACCTGTAAAAATCTGATGCCTGCCTGTCAGGTTGGGGAAGAGTTCTAGAGAACCTGTCAGTTCAAGGAACATGGTGAGTGGAGGAGCAGGCTTTGCAGGTCAACATTAAGGAACTGTGGGTGATTTGTCTGTCGCTCCAGCAGAGATGAGGAAAGCAGCACACAGTAAACACAAAAACACTGGCTAGGCACAGTTAACCCTTTGATCACCCTAGATGCTCAACCCCTTCCCAGCCAATGTCATTAAAACAGTGACAGTGCATTTATTTATTTTTTTAGCACTGATCACTGTATTAGTGTCACTGGTTCCCACAAGGTGTCAATTAGTGTCTTGACAGTGCACTACAATATCACAGTCCCGCTATAAGTCGCTGATTGCAGCCATTCCTAGTATAAAAAAAAAATAAACAAAAATTCCCTAAATCTATCCCATGGTTTTTAGATGCTAGAACGTTTGCGTAAACCTATCATTATACACTTATTGAAATTATTTTCCAAGTGGTTAAAGTGATGGCAGGCAGGAAGGTGTTAATTTCAATTTTGATCTAAGATACAGAGTCCTCCACAGGTACACCATAACTAATAGGATAAGCACATGTAGCAGCCAGTAAGTTGCCCATAAGGTGGACTTCACAGGTTCACAACATCAGCCGAGTACTATTAAATCTGTGCATGCAAAACTGGTATCTGCCCTTAATGAAAATGGCCGACCGTAACCGGCGATCAAGAACGAGGTTGTGTGCATAGTTAAACTGCGGTGAGTCAGCAGTGCGCCTGATCCCCAGGACGACGTCTATTGAGGACGAAACATGCGTCAGGAAGCTGCGCTGACGTCACCGATACGATCTGTATACCCGGAAGACGGGAGTTTGTTTTGGCCAACTATTGTTTCTCTGCTTATCAAGATATGCCTACTTGTAAGTGCAATACTTTGTTTTATAAATAAAATTGAGATAGTATTAAACTATTGTGAGGCTTGTTTCCTACTTGTCACCTCTGCTGTAGATCATTTGGGCTGCATGTGATTTTCCCCTGTGGGGTGATCGAGGGGCAGAGTGGATCCATCTACCTTAGTAGGGACCTTGGCCAGGTTATGTGGTGGTGGATTTATGTGCACTGTCTGGAGTGGAGCACCGGGTGTCTTGACCTACACAGTCACTTTATTTAGCCACTCATAGCAGCAACTACTATGAAGTTTTAAAGGACTATGCAATGGACATTTTTATATCTCTGCCATATATCATCCAATATAGCTTTCTAGTTTAACCACTTCAGCCCCGGAAGGTTTTGCAGCTTTAGGACCAGAGCACTTTTTGCGATTCTGCGCTGCATCGCTTTAACTGAAAATTGCGCGGTCGTGCGACGTTGTACCCAAACGAAATTTGCGTCCTTTTTTTCCCACAAATAGAGCTTTCTTTTGGTGGTATTTGATCACCTCTGCGTCATTTCTGATCGCCGCTATAAACAAAAGAAGAGCGACCATTTTGCAAAAAAACCCAAATTTCTTACTTTTTGCTAAAATTCAAATCCAAAAAAAAAATATATAAAAAAACATTTTTTTCACCGTTTTTGGCCGATTTATATAATTCCTCATATTTGCGATAAAAAAACATGCAATCGGCATTTATTGATTGGTTTGCGCAAAAGTGGCCGCGTTTACGGATGGTGAGAATTCATTTCTGGGGTTTTTATTTTTTACTAGTAATGGCGGCGATCTGCGATTTTTAGCGGTAATGCGATATTGGGGCGGACATGTCAGAACATTTTGACACTTTTTTGGGACCAATGACATTTATTCAGCGATCAGAAATTTAAATGTCCACTGATTACTGTATAAATGTCATTGGCAGTGAAGGGGTTAACCTGCAGGGGGCGATCTAGGGGTTAACTATGTTCCCTGGGTGTGTTCTTACTGTGGGGGGGTTGGGCTAACATGGGCATGAGAGATCTAACTGATCCCAGTGACAGGGATCAGTAGATCTCTCATGCCCCACTGACAGGGCGGTGAACCGCCGTGTTTACATCGGCGGTTCCCCGTTCTTTCTCTGTTGCCGCTCATCACGGCTCGCCGGCGGACATCGGGTCCGCCCGAGCCGCGGGCACACTCCCCAGGAGTGCGGCGGGTGCGCGCGCCCCCTGGTGGCCAAATGCGAATCGCCGTTTATTTACGGCGATTCGCGCAGCGCTCCCCCACTGCCGCCGTGAAAAGACGGCGCGCGGTGGGGAAGCGGTTAACAGCGCAACCTTTTTTTTCCCCTCATCTATATGTATTGTACGTGTATTGTGTACCTTTGGTTGCAGCTCTGTTAGGTGCTTAGCCCACATTAGCGTGGTATTTTCCCATTTCTCTCACTTTAAAAAGCCACCATAGGAAAACTGCCAATTTTCTTAAATGGTAAAGCTACCTTCAGGGCCAGTTCACACCATAGAAACGCAGTCCGGATGCGTTCCGAATGCTTTTCTGCAGGTGCGTTTTTGGTACATTTTTGATGCAGTCCAGTGCAGTTTTTTCCCCCTTTTTTTATTCTTAGGACATGTGAGTTCCAGTGCATTTTTGGTGCATGTAGGTGCGTTCCAGTGCATTTTGGTGCGTTCCGGTGCATTTTACCGCGTTCCAGTACAGTTCAGTGCAGAAAAAATGCAGCATGTTCTACTTTTTTTTCTGGAGCTGGAACGCACTGGAACTGACTGCACTGGTGTGAACTAAGCCATTGAAAGCCATATAACCTACTTTCCATGCGTTTTTTGATGCAGAAAAATGCGCACTGGACTGCATGTGGCGTGAACTGGCCCTCACACACTGCTCAGTTTCAAAAACGTGGTAAAAATGCACGTGTTTTTCCTGCGTTTTGCACCTGTGAAAAAAAAAAAAAAAAAAGACGCGAGTAAAAATGCGCAACCATGTGCATGTTTTTGTCATGTTTTTCATTCATTTCAATGGGAGGTGTTTTTTTTTTTTTTACCGCACCAAAATTGCAGCTTGCAGGACTAAAAAATGCAATGGACCCGCAACTGGCCACTGTGAAGGGTTCCATAGAAATTATTGGTCATGCGTTTTTCTTCTGCTTCTTCTTTTTTATGCAGAAACGGAAGCAAAAATGATCAGTGTGAAAGCAGCTTAACCACTTCCTTACCGGGCCATTTCTGACACTCCTCTCCTACATGTAAAAATCATAATTTTTTTGCTAGAAAAATACTCAGAACCCCCAAACATTATATATGTTTTTTTAGCAGGTACTCTAGGGAATAAAATGGCAATCATTGCAACTTTTTATATCACACGATATTTGCGCAGGAATTTTTCAAACACGTTTTTTTATGGAAAAGAAACAGTTTAGTGAATTAAAAAAATACAAAACAGTAAAGTTAGCCCAATTTTTTTGTATGTTGTAAAAGAGGATGTGACGCCGAGTAAATTGATACCCAACATGTCATGCTTTAACATTGCGAACACTCGTGGAATTGCGCCAAACTTTGGTACTTAAAAATCTCCATAGGCGACGCTTTAAAATTTTTTACAGGTTACATGTTTAGAGTTACAGAGGAGGTCTAGTGCTAGAATTATTGCTCTCGCTCTAACGTACGCGGCGATACCTCACATGTGGGGTTTGAACACCGGTTAAATATGTGGGCGGGGCTTACGTATACGTTCGCTTCTGCGTGCGAGCTCGCGGGGACGGGGGGACTTTAATTTTTTTTTTTTTGTTATTATTATTCATTTTACTTTTATTTTTTTATTTTTACACTGTGTCTTTAATTTTTTTTTTTTTTGATCACTTTTATTCCTATTACAAGGAATGTAAACATCCCTTGTAATAGGAATGGTGCGTGACAGGTACTCTTTATGGAGAGATGTGGGGTCAATATGACCTCACATCTCTCCTGCAGGCTGGAAAGACTGAGATCAGAAAAAAAAATTCCGATCCCAGCCTTTCCAGCCGTGATCACGGCTTTGTTTACTAAAGCCGGGCCGGGCGTGACGTCATAACATCGCGCCCGGTCCTCGGAGGGTCATAGAGATGACTGGTGACCAGATGGTCATCAGTCATCTCCCTGACGACACTCCAGCGGCGACGGATCTCTTCTCCCTGCCGCCGATCGTACGGGCGGCACGGGAGAAGCACCGAATGGCGGCGGGAGGGGGGGGGGACGTCCCCTCCCGCTGCCTACAAGAACGATCAAGCGGCTGAACTGCCGCTATGATCGTTCTTGTGGTGTGCAGAATCGCCAGCTGAAAAAAATGATATCTGAATGGTGCCTCTAGCTGCTGGCACCATTCAGATATCCCCGCTCAAAGTCTAGGACGTCCATGGACGTCCTACCGGCGGGAAGTGGTTAAGGGCACGGCTTGTGCAGTGTAACAGGAAGAAACTAGAAGTATAATCAGGCTAACAAAAAAAATGAAAAGTGAACCCTGACTGGCTGATGAAGCAGCTTATATACACAGCAATGCAACTTTATTAAATTCAGCCTCTGTCTCCTCACCTGTCCGTTCTTAAAGTAGACGCGGTGAAGCAGTTCGGCCCTCAGAGGGGTAACTGTCTGTGTTTCAGTGTTTTTCCCAAGTTCATAGATTTTCACTTCCTTCCCGATCTCAGGAGGCGGCTCACCCTCCAAAGCCATAAGGTCCAATAACGGCTGGCCTGGTATGAAGGACAAGGCAGAGATATGGAAGCAGAAAATAATGGTGCTATGTTTTACTAAGCAGCAAATCGTACTCAGATATGGCTTTTCCTTTTTAACCACTTTCCCCAGGATGATGTCATATGACAACGAGGACTTGAAGTAGAGCTATCTGGATGATGGGTGCAGCTCCAGGCATCATTCAGATATCAATTTTTTTTCCCAGCCAGCGATTCCCTGCAATGTAAAAGCAATCATAGCGTCTGTTAAGCTGCTTGATTTCTATTACAGGGAGAGCCAGATAATACATTCGCCGGCGGTTTACCATAGAGCTGGCCGTGGACCAGATGGTCCCCAGCCATCTCTGACTCTTGGAGGCCAGAAGCGACTTCATGACCTCACTTCTGGTGCTGGCAGATGAAAACACTGCCATTTTAGCAGTTTAGCTGGAAAGTCTGAGACTTGAGGCTTTCCAGCATAGAAGAGAGATGTGGGGACTTCTACACCACAGATCTCTCCATAAAGAGGACCTGTTACGCCCTATTCCTATTACAAGGGATGTTTACATTCTGCACAAAAATATATTGGACCATGATATTTGGCCATGACCCAAACACTGGCAGTAACCTAATTCTTGATCTGGGTCTTCTTTTATTTTTTGTCATTTTTTTTTTTACAGTCATTGATCTCTCTCTGCAAGGAGAGAGATACAATGCATCTTTCCTCTTCATTCACAAAGAGAGAAACACAGGGGCGGGCTTCACAGTGACCGATCACTGGGATGGTCTATCAGAGGCTATGTCGCTAACCAAATGATAGTACCGGACCCAGGACTCCCAGTGAGACCCCAAAAGGTATGTTTGGGACCCAGGACTCCCGGTGAGACCCCAAATGTTAGTACAGGACACACGACTCCCGGTGGGACCCCAAATGTTGGTACGGGACCCAGAACTCCTGGTGAGACCCCAAATGTTAGTATGGGACCCTGAACTGCGGTAAGACCCCAAATGTTAGTATGGGACCCTGAACTCCGGTAAGACCCCAAATGTTAGTATAGGAGACTCGACTCCTGGTGGAACCCCAAATGTTGGTACAGGACCCAGAACTCCCAGTGAGACCCCAAATGTTAGTATGGGACCCAGGACTCCCAGTGAGACCCCAAAAGGTATGGGACCCAGGACTCCCGGTGAGACCCCAAATGTTAGTACGGGACACACGACTCCCGGTGGGACCCCAAATGTTGGTACAGGACCCAGAACTCCTGGTGAGACCCCAAATGTTAGTATGGGACCCTGAACTCCAGTAAGACCCCAAATGTTAGTATGGGACACTCGACTCCTGGTGGAACCCCAAATGTTGGTACAGGACCCAGAACTCCCAGTGAGACCCCAAATGTCAGTACGGGTCACAAGACTCCCGGTGGGACTTCAAATGTTGGTACGGGACCCAGAATTCCCAGTGAGACCCCAAATGTTAGTATGGGACCCAGGACTCCCGGTGAGAACCTGAATGTTAGTACGGGACCCAGGACTCCCGATGAGACCACATATGTTAGTACGGGACACACGACTCCCGATGAGAGCACATGTTAGTACGGGACACACGACTCCCGATGAGATCCCAAATGTTAGTACGGGACCCAGAACTCCTGGTGAGACCCTGGGATACATATATGCGGCCCCACAGAACAAAGCCCAGTCCAGTGGGGCTGCATATATGTGTACTGTTGTCAGGAAGGGGTTAAAGAATTTATGTCTGAACTGAAAAGCAATAAATGCAGAAGAGGCCCAAGAGGTCATGACCTAGGCAGTATTGCTCTTTTTTTTTATGTGGTCAGGGTTCCTTTTTTAAACCTTTATTCAATAAATCCATGGCAGTGCAGAACATTACATTTACTAAATGTGCTTTTATTTATTATTATGACTTCCATGCAGGGCATGCAGTAATTCAGAACCTGTACATTTTTCACTCTTAACACAATACATCAACATTTCCACAATTCTCTGAAAACAGTCAATGTATCTGGATTGAACTTACCAGAACCATCATACAGCCTGTAGATGGCTTTACTCCCTGGAATTGTCGTCTTCTCGTGGTCCTCACTAAGCTTCATCCGGGGCTGATCGTTCACCTGCACCAGCTGCAAAATGACAAACACACATTGACCCAGTGAACTGTCGGACTCAGTGGAAACTTGAATTCACAGCAAAGTGGCAATGTCTTTCAAAGGACCCAACCGTGAAATTTTATTTTCATAGAGGCCACTGTGGTAAAAGTTAAACAAATATACTATATTCCAAGCGATAATCTCCCATGTTGGATTCTTACCTTGTAGACGCAGCCCAAGGAGGGCTGAAGGGTGCAGGTCACTAGGTGGGTGCCAACGCCAATCACGTTAATCTCATTCTCCTGTCAAAGAGAAAGAGAAGCAGATATTTGAGACGCAAACATGGTTCCCGAAACAAGCAGCAGCCACCTCTGTCTAACCAGATGCAGACTCACTATAATATACTCTCACCGGCCACTTTATTAGGTACACCTGTTCAATAACTTGGTAACACAAATTGCTAATCAGCCAATCCCATGGCAGCAACTCAATGCATTTAGGCATCTAGATGTGCAAACCAAACATCAGAATGGGGAAGAAAGGGGATTTAAGTGACTTTGAACGTGGCATAGTTGTTTTTGCCAGACGGGCTGGTCTGAGTATTCCTGGGACAACCATCTCTTGGGTTTACAGAGAATGGTGGGAAAAAGAGAAAATATCCGGTGAGCGGCAGTTGTGTGGAGCAAAAATCATGGTAGTCACATTATCATAAACCCCGCCTCCCGGTATCAGAAACCTCTTAAAGGGCAGGGAGACACTGGCATTAAGGGGTTAAAATAAATGATCATGTATTAATAAATTGCAAGCAGTCTAAGCACCTGAAAGTGACCTGGCATCAGCCTTTTGTAGTCCCCATGCAGCAGAGACAATTAGGTATGCTGCGCTGCTGATGTGCTAACAAGGAACATGTTGATATAAGGAGAGAACAGAGTAAGAGCTGAGCTCATTAGTTTGCTGCTTCTCTTTTCACTGTCCAGTCACAGGGTGAGGGAAGAGACAAGACCAGTAAGTGTTACTGAACTGCAGCAGAGAAACATCCGGTCTCCTAAATCTCACAACAGCAAAGTAATTTTGGCCCTACATTATACAATTTTCGTATTCAATTTCCTTTAGATTTACCGTCAACTGTGTAGTATAAGGGCCTACCTGATTGCACACAAATTGAAAGTGTTTAGATGTGACCTCATATTATATGGTTTTGGTAAATCTAAAGAAGAAAATTGTATAAAATGTATGGTCAGCCTTAGACCCCTTTCACACTTGTGCGAGTTGTCCTGCGATTTGGGATTGCAAAGTCGCATGACAAGTTGTTCCCCATTATATCCAATGAGTACCGTTCATATCTGTGCGACTTCAAAGTAGTCCCTGCATCACTTTGGCCCAACTTGAAGTCCATAGACTTCAATGTTAAACCCTCAAAGTCTCATGCAAATCGCACCTGAATAATATAGATGCGATTTCTGTACGGCTTTGTAATATGTTTTAATTGTGGCAAAGTTGCAAAGTCGGACCAAAGTCGTATTGATCCCAAATCGTGGCAAAAAAATTGCGTTGCATAAATGTGAAAGGGGCCGTAGAGAGATAAAGCTGTGCCTGGCCCGGGAGCCGTAATATACGATGCCAGATCCTCACCGCCTGCATCAGGAGCTTCAGAGTTTTTTCACTGATGTTGTTGCTGACAGCAATGGACAAGGTTTCCAATGCAGGAACATCAAATCTGTAAAATAAGAAAGATATATTAATAAAACTTGTTTTTAAGTAGCGATGGTGCATTCCATAAAAAAGTTTTAAAATCTGAAAATATAACAAAAGAAGAGAGGGTTACTGCGAGAAAAACAACTACAAAACACATTATGATCCTGGATACAACTCAACCACTACACCCCCGGAAGGATTTCCCCCTTTAGGACCAGAGCACTTTTTGTGATTCATGCGGCGTTGCAGCCAAACTAAATTGGCATCCTTTTTTTCCCACAAATAGTTTTTCTTTTGGTGGTATTTGATCCCCTCTGCGTCATTTCTGATCGCCGCTATAAACAAAAAAAAGAGGGACAATTTTGAAAAAAAAAAAAATATATATATTTTTCTTACTTTTTGCTATAATACAAATC
This sequence comes from Glandirana rugosa, assembly GCA_018402905.1. Taxonomy (NCBI): domain Eukaryota; kingdom Metazoa; phylum Chordata; class Amphibia; order Anura; family Ranidae; genus Glandirana; species Glandirana rugosa. The sequence continues at coordinate 366,387 of BLSH010464352.1, forward strand.
CATATATATATATATATATATATATATATATATATATATATATATATAGATATATACAAAATGTATTCATCGGTTGTGGCCGATTGATATTCTTCCTATAAGGGAAATAGAAGGTCAGCATAACCAATCTTCCATATTATAGATTGTAGGTTAGAGTCATTCCTTTTGTTTTATGCTTTAACAGAATATTATGCTTAGAAGATAAGAATTCATGTTTACCCAAAAGGGGAATTTTGCTGAGACGCAACACCTCTTCTCAAAATAAGTTTGTGGTTAAGCCGAGTCTAGTTTTGCTTCTCGGAAACAGAGAAAATATATGACTGTTGTTTATTGAGGTGTTAACCACTTCGCATCCGAGCCATTTCTGGCACTCCTCTCCTACATGTATAAATCATCATTTTTTTGCTAGTAAATTACTCAGAACCCCCAAACATTATATATGGTTTTTAGCAAAGATTCTAGGGAATAAAATGGAGGTTGTTGCAACTTTTTATGTCATGCGGTATTTGCGCAACGATTTTTCGAACGCGTTTTTTTTGGGAAAAAAAACAGTTTCATGAATTAAAAAAACAAAACAGTAAAGTTAGCCCAATGTCCCAACATGTCACATTTTAAAATTGCGCAAACTCGTGGAATGGCGCCGAACTTTGGTACTTAAAAATCTCCATAGGCGATGTTTAAAAATTTTTACAGGTTAGGTTTTTTGAGTTACAGAGGAGGTCTTGGGCTAGAATTATTGCTCTCACTCTAACGCACGCGGCAATACCTCACATGTGTGGTTTGGACGCCGTTTACATATGTGGGCGCGACTTGCGTATGCGTTCGCTTTTGTGCGCGAGCTCGCGGGGACGGGACGCTTTAAATTATTTTTTTTTTTTTATTTCTTATTTTACTTTTATTTTTTTTATTTTGACACTTTCACTTTATTTTTATTTTTTTGATCACTTTTATTCCTATTACAAGGAATGTAGACATCCCTTGTAATAGGAAAAGTGAGTGACAGGTCCTCTTTATGGACAGATGCAGGGTCTATAAGACCCTACATCTATCCTACAGGCTGGAAAGGCTGAGATCAGAAAAAATAAACTGACGATTTCAGCCTTTCCTTCCCCTTTAACGGCTGTTGTTTACTTCGGAGACCTGGAAGTGACGTCACGACGTGCGCCCGGGCCTCCGAGAGCCATAGAGATGACCGAGGGACATCTGTCCCTCGGAAATCTCTGGCACCAGCATCCGGCGATTCCTTCTCCCGGTCACCGATCGCTCAGGTGAGTCGGGAGAAGCACCGGAGGGCGGCGGAAGGGGGGGGAC
>BLSH010464352.1:399358-409710 GCA_018402905.1 Glandirana rugosa
GGACCACTGAGGAGGGAGTGGGTGGAAGAGTGGACCACTGAGGAGGGAGGGAGGAGTCACCAGGTGAGAAGGTGGGTGAGGGAGGAGTCACCAGGTGAGAAGGTGGGTGAGGGAGGAGTCACCAGGTGAGAAGGTGGGTGAGGGAGGAGTCACCAGGTGAGAAGGTGGGTGAGGGAGGAGTCACCAGGTGGGAAACCGAAAGGAGTAGTCACTAGGTGAGAAAATGGATGAGGAAGGAGTCACCGGGGGGTAGGTGGAAGAAGGAGGAGTCACAAGGTGGCAAGCTGTATAAGGAGTAACTGGAGGGAAGGAGGAGTCACCAGGTGGGGAGATGGGTTAGGGAGGAGTCACCAGGTGGGAAGGTGGAAGAAGGAGTTGCAAGGTGAGAGGATGGATAAGGAAAAAGTCACCAGGTGGGAAGAGTAAAGGAGGAGGAGTCATCAGGTGAGAAGATGGAAGAGGGAGAAGTCACCAAGAGGAAAGGTGGGTGAGGGAGGAGTCACCAGGTGAGAAGGTGGGTGAGGGAGGAGTCACCAGGTGAGAAGGTGGGTGAGGGAGGAGTCACCAGGTGAGAAGGTGGGTGAGGGAGGAGTCACCAGGTGGGAAACCGAAAGGAGTAGTCACTAGGTGAGAAAATGGATGAGGAAGGAGTCACCGGGTGGTAGGTGGAAGAAGGAGGAGTCACAAGGTGGCAAGCTGTATAAGGAGTAACTGGAGGGAAGGAGGAGTCACCAGGTGGGGAGATGGGTTAGGGAGGAGTCACCAGGTGAGAAGGTGGAAGAAGGAGTTGCAAGGTGAGAGGATGGATAAGGAAAAAGTCACCAGGTGGGAAGAGTAAAGGAGGAGGAGTCATCAGGTGAGAAGATGGAAGAGGGAGGAGTAACCAAGTGAGAAGATGGAAGAGGGAGGAGTAACCAAGTGAGAAGATGGAAGAGGGAGGAGTCACCAGGTGAGAAGGTGAAAGAGGGAGGAGTCACCAAGTGAGGAGATGGAAGAGGGAGGAGTCACCAGGTGAGAAGATGAAAGAGGGAGGAGTCACCAGGTGAGAAGATGGAAGAGGGAGGAGTCACCGGGTGAGAAGATGGAAGAGTCACCAGGTAAGAAGATGGAGGAGTCACCAGGTAAGAAGATGGAAGAGGGAGGATTCACCAGGTAAGAAGATGGAAGAGGGAGGAGTCACCGGGTGAGAAGAGGGAGGAGTCACCGGGTGAGAAGAGGGAGGAGTCACCGGGTAAGAAGATGGAAGAGGGAGGAGTCACCAGGTGAGATGATGTAAGAGGGAGGAGTCACCAGGTGAGAAGATGGAAGAGGGAGGAGTCACCTGGTGAGAAGATGGAAGAGGGAGGAGTCACCAGGTGAGAAGGAGGAGTCACCAGGTGTGCAGATTAGAAAGGAGGGGCTGAGTCTAGTGGGAGGGGTCACAGGGAGGAGGTAAAACGAATGCTATTGTACAGTCATATTTAGAGAGTTACCATAACACTCCGACACCTCCAGCAGTACCATAGATATAAAGGAGATTGTGTTTTCATATTGAATAATGAAAGGTGGGCGGGGTAAGGGGAAGTAGGAGGGGTCATCAGGTGGGAAGGGAGAGGAGGTGGGAGGAGTCACGGAGTAATGCGGCTCTAATTTAAATTGGGCGGGGTCACCAGGTGAGATGAGGGGCAGTGGGAGGAGTCCCACCAGGGTGGGCGGGATTACCTGAGCGGGAAAAGCCGAAGTCCTTGAGGTAGCGGAGGCTCTCCTCCAGGCCGCAGTAGACGGTGAACTCCCCCCGGAACGGCGCCTCCCGGAAGAAGAGCTCGAACTCCGCGGCCTCCCTGTGCCGCCCGCTCCTCCAGTAGCCGTACGCCATGGTGAACTGGTATAAGTCTGTGAGCATGGGCAGCTCCATGGCGGAGGAGCGTGACACTGCGGCCAATGGACACTTCCGGCGCGGAGGCTGCTGGGAAAGGTAGTCCGAGCGGGGGAGGGGGCGGAGTCACTGAGGGTGGGCTGACCATGTGCAGCCAAGCTCCGCCCACTTCACAATCATTGCCAGGAACGCCCCGCCCACACACTTCACATTACATAGAAAACGGGGGAGGGGACTTTATAGGAATGCATGGCTCCCAGCTGTCCCTGATTTGGATCTCTGTCCCTCATTTTGCTCTGATGCATATTCCTAATTCCTATATATAAAGTGCACTATCTATCAAAAAGTGTTTTACAATGCTAAACCTTTCATCCGATTTCCAAATTGCTACATTTGTACATTTAAAAAGCCAATATAAAGGAATAGAAGTGGTTAAAAAACGCATTTGTGGGTTTAATCATTTTATTGTATAATTCTCCTTTAAGGGGGTGTGTCCTATACCTGCATACCTTTGCTAATAGGTGTCCTTCATTCCCATCTCAGAAAGTTGGGAGGGGTGTGAATGTCTCCATCCAAGTTTGGCCCTCCCATAGGGGGCAACCCCCCCCCCCCAAAAAAATGGCCCCTTTGTTTAAATTACCATAGTGCACTGTATTCGGGCGCCGGACACAGTGCACTATGGGAGGCGTGACATCGTTGCAATCACATGATTGCAGGAGTCACGTTTCATTGGCAGAGTTTAATCCCGCCTTGGGGCGCTTTGCTCTGCACCTAAAGCCGCCTATTGGCTCCTGGTACTGTCAATCAATCACCGCCGTCCAATAGATGGCGGTGATTGATCTCGGAGGAGCCTTGGCGTCACTTCCGGGCATGGAGACTGGAGAGGGGAGCCGGATTCCAGGCTTCAGCACGCTCACCGCAATCGCTGTCTCTGCATACAAACAGCTGCTGGCCTCATGCCAATCTCTGCACACTCCTGCCTGCCTGTTAGATGGGGTAAGTGCGGGACTTGATCTGACTTGGGGGGGGGGGGGCCGCTGCGAACTGGTGACTGTATACACTATCTGAGACCCTGTATACCCCTATCTGGTGACTGTATACACTATATGGGACCGTATATACCCCTATCTGGTGACTGTATACACTATCTGAGACGCTGTATACCCCTATCTGGGACCCTGTATGTGCAATACTCTGCATGGAGCTTCCTATGACATATGCTATGTGCAATATTCTGCATGGAGCTTCCTATGACATATGCTATGTGCAATATTCTGCATGGAGCTTCCTATGACATATGCTATGTGCAATATTCTGCATGGAGCTTACTAAGACATGTCTTATGTGCAATACTCTGCATGGAGCTTCCCAAGACATGTCTTATGTGCAATACTCTGCATGGAGCTTCCCATGGGATGTACTATGTGCAATATTCTGCATGGAGTTTTCTGTGATATGTACTATGTGCAATATTCTGCATGGAGTTTACTAAGACATGCCCTATGTGCAATACTCTGCATGGAGCTTTCTATGACATGTACAATGTGCAATATTCTGCATGGAGCTTTGTAGATGATAGAAAACCTATTATCCTTAGTTACTCCATCTTGTTAGGGTAAATGTTGCTTTAAGAAGTTTATGCTGACAACGTTTTCTGTTCATCTCGGCAGGGTTTTGTTCCTCTACACGCCACATTGAAAGAATGTGCCATCTGGCTGGTGTGTGAAAGAACAGACCTTGAAGAGAACGTATTGTCCAGATAAAAAGTTGCTAAAGATGTCTCTACATGAGAAAGCGTATGAGAAAATATTAATAACTGCTATACAAGACAACTATTCTTTTTTCCTATAAGACACGTAATTACATATCCCCTCCCTTGTATGAATTATGTATTTCTTTGTCTAAAAGTGTAAAAAACCCCCCACCATGCCAGTAAAATTAGAGTCTGTTTTCACCTTGCTTGGTTTTTGCTTGTGATCATTGGGGAGAAGACTGGGGCTTGTGTGAAGACGGCTCTCCTTGGGCGCCCAAGCTTAAGGCAGACTGACAGAGAGATGATAGCCGAGGGTTATCATAGCAGTTCCTAACAAGCTTCCTGTGACATGTCCTATGTGCAATATTCTGCATGGAGCTTCCTATGACATGTCCTATGTGCAATACTCTGCATGGAGCTTCCTATGACATGTACTATGTGCAATACTCTGCATGGAGCTTGAACTGCTGCACACCCCTACCTGGTTACTGTATACCCCTATCTGGGACCCTGTATACCCCTATCTGGGACCCTGTATACCCCTATCTGGGACCCTGTATAACCCTATCTGGGACCCTGTATACCCCTATCTGGGACCCTGTATACCCCTATCTGGGACCCTGTATACCCCTATCTGGGACCCTGTATAACCCTATCTGGGACCCTGTATAACCCTATCTGGGACCCTGTATAACCCTATCTGGGACCCTGTATACCCCTATCTAGGGCTCTGTATACTGCTGTCTGGTGACTCTGTATACTCCTATCTGGTGGCTCTGTATACTGCTATCTGGTGACTCTGCATGCTTCTATAAGGTGACCCTGTATACTGCTATCTGGTGACTCTGTATACCCCTATCTGGTGACTGTATACTCCTAACTGGTGATGCTGTATACCCTATCTGGTGATGCTGGGCTGTATACTCCTGACACAAGGGGTGGGGCTTATGAGAAGTGGGAGGGGTCAAAAAGGGCAGGGTCTGGCGCCCCCCCCCCATCGTAAAATTTCAACAGCCGCCACTGTCTCCATCCCTAATTCAGTTACAAAAAATAAATATGGTGGGACTTTATATGAGGTATGTGCGGCAATGAAAACGCAGTCATTGTAAAAAACACAATGTTTATTGCTACATAATTGCATAACATGTAAGAAACTTCTTAGGGCCCATTCACACAGGGGCGACTTGCACTCCGACTTCCGTCTCTGCAAGTCGCCCCAAGTCACTTGACATGTCAAATTCCATTCAAATGAATGGAAGCCGTCTTAATGCACGCTACTGAATCGCTCCAACTTCAAAAAAAGGGTTTCTGCGCGATTCCAAGGAGACTTCCATCTGACTTGCGCCCATGGAAGTCGCCTCCAAGTCAGATCCCCATCTTAATGCAAGCGACTTTACAGTGAAAAGAATAGAATTTTATTTGGGGCAAGCCCCCCCCCCACTTCTTTGATTGCCCACAGGCAAAGTCGCCTGGCAAAGTCACTCCGAAGTCGGATCGCCCCTGTGTGAATGGGCCATTGTTCATAGGTTTGTGTCCAAAATGACATCTAACAAAACATAATGTATAGAGAACTGGCAACAGCAATAAATAAAACATTGTATAATATATGACCGCTGCATGGAGATAATGCATTGTATAATATATGACCGCTGCATCGGGATAATACATTGTATAATATATGACCGCTGCATCAGGATAATACATTGTATAATATATGACCGCTGCATCGGGATAATACATTGTATAATATATGACTGCTGCATCAGGATAATACATTGTATAATATATGACCGCTGCATCGAGATAATACATTGTATAATATATGACCTCTGCATCGAGATAATACATTGTATAATATATGACTGCTGCATCGAGATAATACATTGTATAATATATGACCGCTGCATCGAGATAATACATTGTATAATATATGACCGCTGCATCAGGATAATACATTGTATAATATATGACTGCTGCATCGGGATAATACATTGTATAATATATGACCGCTGCATCAGGATAATACATTGTATAATATATGACCGCTGCATCGGGATAATACATTGTATAATATATGACCGCTGCATCGAGATAATACATTGTATAATATATGACCGCTGCATTGAGATAATACATTGTATAATATATGACTGCTGCATTGAGATAATACATTGTATAATATATGACCACTGCATCAGGATAATACATTGTATAATATATGACTGCTGCATTGAGATAATACATTGTATAATATATGACCGCTGCATCAGGATAATACATTGTATAATATATGACCGCTGCATCAGGATAATACATTGTATAATATATGACCGCTGCATCAGGATAATACATTGTATAATATATGACCGCTGCATCGGGATAATACATTGTATAATATATGACCGCTGCATCGAGATAATACATTGTATAATATATGACCGCTGCATCGAGATAATACATTGTATAATATATGACTGCTGCATGGAGATAATACATTGTATAATATATGACCGCTGCATCAGGATAATACATTGTATAATATATGACCGCTGCATGGAGATAATACATTGTATAATATATGACCGCTGCATCGAGATAATACATTGTATAATATATGACCGCTGCATTGAGATAATACATTGTATAATATATGACTGCTGCATGGAGATAATACATTGTATAATATATGACCTCTGCATAGAGATAATACATTGTATAATATATGACCGCTGCATGGAGATAATACATTGTATAATATATGACTGCTGCATGGAGATAATACATTGTATAATATATGACCTCTGCATAGAGATAATACATTGTATAATATATGACCGCTGCATCGAGATAATACATTGTATAATATATGACCGCTGCATCGAGATAATACATTGTATAATATATGACTGCTGCATGGAGATAATACATTGTATAATATATGACCTCTGCATAGAGATAATACATTGTATAATATATGACCGCTGCATCAGGATAATACATTGTATAATATATGACCGCTGCATGGAGATAATACATTGTATAATATATGACCGCTGCATCAGGATAATACATTGTATAATATATGACCGCTGCATCAGGATAATACATTGTATAATATATGACCGCTGCATCGAGATAATACATTGTATAATATATGACCGCTGCATTGAGATAATACATTGTATAATATATGACTGCTGCATTGAGATAATACATTGTATAATATATGACCGCTGCATTGAGATAATACATTGTATAATATATGACCTCTGCATCGGGATAATACATTGTATAATATATGACTGCTGCATCAGGATAATACATTGTATAATATATGACTGCTGCATCAGGATAATACATTGTATAATATATGACCTCTGCATGGAGATAATACATTGTATAATATATGACCTCTGCATCGAGATAATACATTGTATAATATATGACTGCTGCATGGAGATAATACATTGTATAATATATGACTGCTGCATCGAGATAATACATTGTATAATATATGACTGCTGCATGGAGATAATACATTGTATAATATATGACTGCTGCATCGAGATAATACATTGTATAATATATGACCGCTACGTCAGGATAATACATTGTATAATATATGACTGCTGCATGGAGATAATACATTGTATAATATATGACCGCTGCATCGAGATAATACATTGTATAATATATGACTGCTGCATCGAGATAATACATTGTATAATATATGACCGCTACGTCAGGATAATACATTGTATAATATATGACTGCTGCATGGAGATAATACATTGTATAATATATGACCTCTGCATCGAGATAATACATTGTATAATATATGACCACTGCATCAAGATAATACATTGTATAATATATGACCGCTGCATCGGGATAATACATTGTATAATATATGACTGCTGCATCAGGATAATACATTGTATAATATATGACCGCTGCATGGGGATAATACATTGTATAATATATGACCGCTGCATCAGGATAATACATTGTATAATATATGACCGCTGCATGGAGATAATACATTGTATAATATATGACCGCTGCATCAGGATAATACATTGTATAATATATGAACGCTGCATCAGGATAATACAATGTATAATATATGACCGCTGCATCAGGATAATACATTGTATAATATATGACCGCTGCATCAAGATAATACATTGTATAATATATGACCGCTGCATCAGGATAATACATTGTATAATATATGACCGCTGCATGGAGATAATTCATTGTATAATATATGACCGCTGCATCGAGATAATACATTGTATAATATATGACCGTTGCATCAGGATAATACATTGTATAATATATGACCTCTGCATCAGGATAATACATTGTATAATATATGACCACTGCATCGAGATAATACATTGTATAATATATGACCGCTGCATCAGGATAATACATTGTATAATATATGACCGCTGCATCAAGATAATACATTGTATAATATATGACCGCTGCATCAGGATAATACATTGTATAATATATGACCGCTGCATGGAGATAATTCATTGTATAATATATGACCGTTGCATCGAGATAATACATTGTATAATATATGACTGCTGCATCAGGATAATACATTGTATAATATATGACTGCTGCATCGAGATAATACATTGTATAATATATGACTGCTGCATCGAGATAATACATTGTATAATATATGACCGCTGCATCGAGATAATACATTGTATAATATATGACCACTGCATCAGGATAATACATTGTATAATATATGACTGCTGCATCAGGATAATACATTGTATAATATATGACTGCTGCATCGAGATAATACATTGTATAATATATGACCGCTGCATCAGGATAATACATTGTATAATATATGACTGCTGCATCGAGATAATACATTGTATAATATATGACCGCTGCATCAGGATAATACATTGTATAATATATGACCGCTGCATCAGGATAATACATTGTATAATATATGACCTCTGCATCAGGATAATACATTGTATAATATATGACCGCTGCATCAGGATAATACATTGTATAATATATGACTGCTGCATCGAGATAATACATTGTATAATATATGACCGCTGCATCAGGATAATACATTGTATAATATATGACCGCTGCATCGAGATAATACATTGTATAATATATGACCGTTGCATCAGGATAATGCATTGTATAATATATGACCGCTGCATCAAGATAATACATTGTATAATATATGACCGCTGCATGGAGATAATTCATTGTATAATATATGACCGCTGCATCGAGATAATACATTGTATAATATATGACCGTTGCATCAGGATAATACATTGTATAATATATGACTGCTGCATGGAGATAATACATTGTATAATATATGACTGCTGCATCGAGATAATACATTGTATAATATATGACCGCTGCATCAGGATAATACATTGTATAATATATGACCGCTGCATCAGGATAATACATTGTATAATATATGACCGCTGCATCGAGATAATACATTGTATAATATATGACCGCTGCATCAGGATAATACATTGTATAATATATGACCGCTGCATGGAGATAATACATTGTATAATATATGACCTCTGCATCGAGATAAAACATTGTACAATATATGACCGCTGCATCAGGATAATACATTGTATAATATATGACCGCTACATCGGGATAATACATTGTATAATATATGACCGCTACATCGGGATAATACATTGTATAATATATGACCGCTACATCAGGATAATACATTGTATAATATATGACCGCTGCATCAGGATAATACATTGTATAATATATGACCGCTGCATCAGGATAATACATTGTATAATATATGACTGCTGCATCAAGATAATACATTGTATAATATATGACCGCTACATCAGGATAATACATTGTATAATATATGACCGCTGCATCAGGATAATACATTGTATAATATATGACTGCTGCATCAAGATAATACATTGTATAATATATGACCGCTGCATCAGGATAATACATTGTATAACATATGACCGCTGCATCGGGATAATACATTGTATAATATATGACCGCTGCATTGAGATAATACATTGTATAATATATGACCGCTGCATCAGGATAATACATTGTATAATATATGACTGCTGCATCAGGATAATACATTGTATAATATATGACCGCTGCATCAGGATAATACATTGTATAATATATGACCGCTGCATCAAGATGATACATTGTATAATATATGACTGCTGCATCGGGAGAATACATTGTATAATATATGACCGCTGCATCAAGATAATACATTGTATAATATATGACCGCTGCATCAAGATAATACATTGTATAATATATGACCGCTGCATCAGGATAATACATTGTATAATATATGACCGCTGCATCAGGATAATACATTGTATAATATATGACCGCTGCATCAAGATAATACATTGTATAATATATGACCGCTACATCGAGATAATACATTGTATAATATATGACCGCTGCATCAGGATAATACATTGTATAATATATGACCGCTGCATCGAGATAATACATTGTATAATATATGACCGCTGCATCGGGATAATACATTGTATAATATATGACCGCTGCATCAAGATAATACATTGTATAATATATGACCGCTGCATCGAGATAATACATTGTATAATATATGACCGCTGCATCAGGATGTTTCATAATAGGACTACGTCGCCAGTATATAATATGTTACAT
>BLSH010464413.1:2437-20164 GCA_018402905.1 Glandirana rugosa
GGGAGACAAAAGTATTGTAATCTACGAACCCTATTTTGTGTAAGCTCTGGCCTACTGTTATTCCGTGAACTTCTGGGTTGGCTCGTATTGATTCCGCCAGAGGTTCCATGATTAATGTGAAGATAATAGGGGACAATGGACACCCTTGCCGGGTCCCGTTAGAGATCTTAAAAGGATCCGATATTGTTTTGGAGGTATAAACTATAGCAGATGGTTTAGAGTACAAGGCTAAAATAGCTGACTGAATATGGCCCACTATGCCTACTTTATCCAAAACCCTCTGCAGAAAACCCCAGTGCACCCTGTCAAATGCTTTTTCAGCATCTAATGTTATGAAAACAGAGGGTGCACCGCGCTTTTCTGCAATTCGAAGGAGGTCAAACATCCTTCTAGTACCGTCAGGGGCCTGACGCCCCTTCACAAATCCAACCTGATCTGGTTTAATAAGTAATGGTGTTATTTTAGTTAATCTATTTGCTAATGCTTTGGCGTATATTTCCACATCCGTGTTGATAAGAGATATAGGATTTTTTGGATGGTCAGGCTCCTTCCCAGGTTTCGGGAGCGTGATCACCACTGTCCTGAGCATCTCTTCAGGAAAGGAGTTGGATATAGCCGCTTCATTACACACTGCTGTTAGGTGGGGTAATAGGATATCGCTAAATAGTTTGTAATACTCCCCGGAAAAACCATCTTGCCCTGGGGATTTATTTGGTGCCAATGCTTTCACTACTGAAAAGATTTCTTGTGCTGAGAAGGGTTCGTTCAGTTTTTCCGCAAGATCACTATCCAATTTGGGTAGGTTAATGGATTGTAAAAACTCAGAAATGATGGCCTCATTAGGTTGTGGAGTAGCAGGGTCTTTATTCAAATTGTAAAGTGATTCATAATACTTTTTAAACGCATTAGCAATTTCTTTTGGGTGATAGACTAGTTTATCTGTGGTAGGGTCTTTAATGCAGGATAGATACGTTTTACCTGCCCTAGTTTTCAATTGGGAGGCTAGTAATTTGCCTGCTCTGTTGCCTTGCGAGTAATATTTAGCTCTTGATTTTTGTAGTATATGCATTTGCCGGGACATGAGAATCAAACGTAATTCCTGTCGGCATTGCAATAGAGTTTGGGATAATTCAACAGAAGGGTCAGATTTATTTTTATCTTCCACTTCTTTGATTTTTTTAAGCAGTGTGTCAATTTTATGCATTCTCCTCCTCCTTTCCCTCGAGACTAGTTGAATCAATAAACCTCTACTAAAGGCCTTATGGGCACACCACACATTAAATACATTAGTATCATTACAAGGGTTCATGGTAAAAAATTATTTAAGGTGAGTTGTCATGTGTTCTTGCGTGGACTTGGACGACATTAAGTAGGTATTGTTTCTCCACAGTTTCACATCCCCTTGACTGCTCTTATCTTGAAGAGTGATAGATATCGGAGCGTGGTCCGACCAACTTATTGTATAGATTTCTGCTGCAGACAGTTTATAAAGAAGGGGAGTGTCAATCAAACACCTATCGATGCGTGAGTAAGAGTGATGAGCTGATGAAAAGAAAGTGTAGTCTCTGTCTTGTGGGTGTGTATACCTCCATGTGTCGTGTAATTCAGTGTTTCGTAGTAATGGTAGAATGGAGATCCTTTTCTGTTTAGGCATAGGGGACGATACGTCTAGTTCCGGAAAAACCGTAGCATTGAAATCTCTGCATACTATAAGACCACCCGTGCTCACTTTCTGTATTCTCCTGAGGGTTTTGCGAAGGAAGCGAACCTGGTGAGAATTGGGAGTGTATATGTTCGCGATGGTGTAGTTAGTGTCATTTATTGAACAGTTAAGTATTATATACCTTCCCAGGGGGTCTAGTGTCACATTTTGGCATTTGAAGTTCACTGAGTCTTTAATAGCTATCAGAACTCCCCTCTTCTTTTCGTCTGCATTAGCATAGTATATATGCGGGAAGTGTCTATGGGAGCATCTAGGGGCCTTTTGGATGCTAAAATGTGTCTCCTGAACACATAGGACGTCTGCTTGAAGTTTTATAGCTTCATTCCATAAAGCAGTCCTTTTGTATGGGTTGTTTAGTCCGTGGGCATTTAAAGATACTATTTTTAGCGGCATGGTATAGGTGTCAAATGCGCTAGGGGTTGTTGTGGTCTTCGATTTTTTGAGGCATTGTTACCTTGATGAAGATGTTGTAGAGGTTGTCTGCGAGAGAATGATCTTCTTCCTGGGAGTGATTTCCACTTTATAACTTCAACTTCCGGTACAGCAAAATTGGTGATTTGGTTTACTTTCAGATCTCGGAATAAAGAATAAAAGTTCACAAAAACAAAAGCAAAGAGAAACATATATAGGGATAAGAAACTGTGAAGTCAATCACTGAGCAGCTGCTGCTGCGCTCAACAGTTGGGGGAATGGGAGCTAGAGCAGGTTCCACTAGTTGTCATTATTACACCTGGTCATCGGATCAAGCTTTTTCCCAGCATGGTGATATTCGGCCTCTCGAGGGTTTCACTTCAGGGGAAGGGTCCTCTGGTGGCAGTAAATGCCATTTCCTAGCTAGGAGGAGGCCTCCTTCAATGGAGGTGACTGTGTAGGTCTTTCCATTTTTTGTGATAAGCAACTTGGCTGGATATCTCCATTGGTACGGTATATGGTGATTCCTGAGAAGTTTGGTAATCGACACTAGCTTTTTCCTTGCTTGTATTGTGTATTGAGAGAGATCAGTATATAGTGCGAGGCTTGCATATGGATCTGGGAGAGGGTTATTCTTCCTAGCGAATTGCATCAGTTCCTCCTTGACATGGAAAAAATGAATTTTCGCTATTACATCCCTAGGGATGTCCTCCGATAGATGGGGGGGTTTAGGTAGGCGATGGGCCCTGTCTATCACCAGCTCTCTTTCTGGCACATTTGGGAGAAGGGTGGCAATAAGCTGGTGGATAAAACCCCTCAGTTCCCCTGGTGTCACCGATTCCGCCACTCCTCTGAAATTAAAATTACACCTGCGGGATCTGTCCTCTAGGTCTGCGATTTTGGCTTTGAGGGCTGACATTTCATCTTCCTGGTCATTATGAGCGTCCACAAGTTCATTGTGTGCTATTGCAAAGTCCCCCATCTTATTTTCTACATGTTGCACCCTCTCCCCTAGGTCATCTGTTTCCTTTCTCATCTGGGACATGTAGGCAATCATATCTCTGTGCAGGTTACTTTTCAGAGAGATCATCATCTCCTTCATAGTAGTGTCTGAAAGAGGTTTATCCTGGGTAGGGAAGTTCTCAATGCTGTCTATAAGCTCACTAGTATCATCATGAGAGTTACAGTCTTCCTCAGGCATGTCACCCTCCCTATTTCCATGTGCCTGTTTAAATTTAGATTTAACTGGACTCGTACTTGGGGAGCTATGTGTCGATGCAGATCCGTTACCTTTCCCTTCGTTTGTGCTGGTCGAACGTTCCGCATGCTTCCTCGATCCAGCATGTGCTACCTCGTTGCCGGCGCCATCTTGGTTAGGAGGGGACCCGGCCGTCGGGAAGAACTCGGTCAGTTTTCGCGGTCCTCCGTACTGCTTTCTTTTCCCCATAGTGATTGGGGGGTTCTCTCTTATGTCCCTCGCCCGATGGTGTCTTTTTACCCGGGTGTTCGTCGCTACGGAGTCGCTTGGCAATGGAACCTTAACAGAGCTCCTCTGTTATGTGGCCATCCTGTTCGGCAGTTGGCTCCGCCCCCCAGTATGTGTATATTAATTGGTTTCTGTGAAAGTTATAGCACCTGCAAACTATGGTATATATATTTGAAAATCGATCAATCATGATGTATTGACAGCTCATTTCTTGAGGCCCTTAAATGTCAGGACAGTATAAATACCCCCAAAATGACCCTTTTTGGAAAGCAGACCGTCTGAAGTTTTTAGTAAGAGGCGTGGCAAGTTTTTTGAAGTTGCAATTTTTTTGTCGCTATTTTTTTGAAAATGAAGAAATTAAATAAAATTTGGTTTTTTTTCACATTTTTTTATATACTGTCACCAGTGTAGTACAGTGTCATCATATTATTGTTGTGGTGATGATCAGGGACACTGACTGGCAACAGTATGTAAAAAAAAAAATACGTTTTTATTCACATTTTTTTCTTTTTTTTTTTTTACATACCATATTGACTCTTTACTACTCTAGATGAATGATCAGGTATTTTTTTTTTACACTTTGATTGCTGTTATAACAAAAATCACTGTAACAGCAATGTTTTGAACTGTCATGAATGAGCTACATTCATAACAGCTGTGATTACTAGTGATCTTTGATTGGCTACACCTTATCACATGGTACAGGGTCCTGTGATTGGCCCAGGTACAATGTGATAGCTCTGGGAAAATCACAGCATCATTGTATAGAAATCACAGCTGTTATCAATGGTTTATTCATAACAGCTTTGTTGACATTGTAATCATGTGATCGCATGGCTCAAAGCGGGCCGGTACCAGGAGCCGCAACCTCCTATGTTTGGTGGATGTAGCGATCACAGGAGGTCTCCTAAACATGGAGACAGGAGCCCCCCCACCCAAAAGCACCTCCCATGCTAAGGGCATGTGACCGGGTATGGTTCAGGAGGGGGGGCACTCGATCCCCCCTTTCTTGACCTGCTGGACTGCATGCTCAGGCTGGTATGGATTGGGGGGACCCCCACACCCTTTTTTTAAACATTTTTGTATTGCCAGCAATGGTATTGCATTGCCGGCTACTTAAATTTCTTTTTTTCTTTATAAATGTCAGTTTTGCTGCAGCAGGTTCTATACATGGTACAGATGCGCAACATTGGGTACCGACTAAGGGGACCCCCCAGGCACTGTATTTAACGTAATGTTTCATTTTTATTGTTTTACTTTAAGCAACATTAAAAGCACTGTTCCTTTGAAAACAATATTTAAAAAAAACAATGTTTGCATTGATACATGTCCCCCAAGGGCAGTACCCAGGCCCCCATGGCCAATAACTTGCATACTGTATAAGCCTTCAAAATGAGGACTTTCGATTTGTCTAATTCGGTTCCATAGGCAATACTTTATAAGCCTTTACAGGTTATCAATTTAGAGTTACACAGGAGGTCTGGTGATAGAAATATTGCTCTCTCTCTGGTGTTCACGGCCATACTTCATGTGTGGTGCGATCTCCATTTACTTATGCGTACGGGACCATTTTTTTTTGGTGGGACACTGGCACGCTGTGACAGATGTTTTTGTGCACTTGTACACTGTGGCAGATGTTGATCGTCCACCGGTGGACACCGACAGATATTGAGGATCCACTAGCTTCTCTGACAGATGTTGATGATCCACTAGCTTCAATGACAAATGTTTATGTTGCACTTGGAAAGGGACAGATGGTGCTTGGTGCAATGGTGTGGGATGGCAGCGTTCTGTGATCACTCTGTGTAGCTGAACACTAAAATCCTCAGCTAAAAGGAGAATGTGACAGGCTGCAGCACCCTTCACACACACACACTGAGCTCTCACTGAGCTTGACACAGAGACACATGTCTCTGTTTACACTGTGTGATAGCTGTGATTTGACACAGCTATCACGTGATCAAGAGGGCCAATCAAAGCACCGAGGGACACAGCCATAACAGGATTGCATTGCTGCATGGCCCGCATTCTGACAAGATGTACGGGTATGTCTAGTCAGAACGGCAAAGCTCCCAGCGGGGCCGGGTGGGAAGTGGTTAAGGAAGAAAAGCCTGATATGTGTCATGTTATTGATTATTTCAGGGAATATAATATTTTTTAAATGTTGTAACATATACTGTTTTCCTCCTGCAGTGGACAGTGACCTTACAAATGTCCTTATGACCAATGGCCTGATGAAAGAAAAGTGAGTTGCATCCTCAAAACACATGACCATCTGTCCTATGAGATGGACATTGTGACTTAAGCATTTGAAGTTATTTCCTTATTATGTTGTGCTGTAACTCTAAGCATACTGACATTGTTTATTTTATTCCGGAACACTCCAATTGTGAAATCCAATAATCGGACTGCGAGCTTCATCCTCCTGACCTCCATCTTGCTGAGCTAACTTTCATACTGAGACAATTGTCATTTGGGATCTTCTTCTCCATCGCTGTTTCTTGTGTTCTGGCCGAGACTATCACAGTTTGCATCACCTTTAAAGCAACCAAACCCAGCAGCTACTGGAGAAAATGGGTGGGAAAGAAGATTTCTACCTCTCTTGTCATAATGTATTCCTCTGTCCAAGTACTTATTTAGTTGTCTCCTCCCTATCAAGAGTATGACATGGACTCCTATCCTGGGAAGATCCTCATTCAGTGTAATGAAGGATCAGTTATTGGGTTCTTCTCTGTGTTGGGTTATATGGGGTTCCTGGCAGCTGTGAGTTTTGTTCTGGCTTTCATGGTGAGGACATTACCGGACAGTTTTAATGAGGCCAAGTACATCACCTTCAGCATGCTGGTGTTCTGAAGTGTCTGGATTGCCATGATCCCTGTCTACCTGATCAATCGAGGGAAATACATGGTGGTTGTGGAGATATTCATCATATTGGCCTCCAGTGCTGGATTATTAGGATGTATATTTTTTCCTAAATGTTGCATAATAATCAGAAAACCTGAGAAAAAAATGCAGATTTTTTTTTGACAGAGTCAAATTATAGTATCTCTTTTTGTAGCAATCTTGGAAAGCAAAGTTAGGTTGACTAGTATAGCATAGTTTGAGTGAGAAGGCATTTTCAATGTACCTGATTTGACATCAGGCATTGAGAAATAGCAGTGCTGTGTCCTCTGATGCTTCTTGCAAGCACCTGTGATAGTCTTTAATAAATCCTCATGCTCCTTAAAAATCCCTTGAATTATAAATACAGGTTGAATTTAAAATGCCACCCCTCCTAGCATTAAGCCCCACTAATGTTATTAAATGTAAAAACGTAAGTGGGCATTGGAGGTCCTGGCTTTGACATTTGAATGACAAAGTATGGGCTTAGCACTGGGAAATGAAAAGCTTAATTTTAACTTTTATATGTTTTTCTAACTTTAATTATTTTCAGAGGGTTTAAAAATTGAATAGGTAAATGAGGATATCAAACAACAGTGGCTCAAGAAGCACCATCAAAACAGGGTCACAACTAGAAGTTGTACACAAGAGAAATGCTAATACAAAGTGTATGCTATTAAACAATCATCCATTCACTGTACGTAGAACATCACTTTTGCCAGTATAGGCTAGATAGGATCGAATGTATGAGTGAGATAGCTATACAGAAAACTTGGACAGCTCAGTCTTCTGGCTAAGATCAAGTGTAATATCTGTTCTTATCAGTGATCTAGTGGAGGTTCTTTATTGCCATTCTGACCTGATCAAGTTTGGAGTGGTGGCTATGAATCTCTGCTAAAATGATGGGGGCTTGGAAGGTTAGTACCGGCTGGAACAGAAACTGGGGCGCCCACAGTTGGGACACGGAGTAATTCCACCGGGAAAGCTGGAAGAGCCCATTATCTCCTGGTTTGAATGTTCTACCTTGTCTGGCCATGGGCTGGGAAGACAGAAGGTCTGCAGTGTCTGTGCCCCTTGGAAGTGGTCGCCCTAGAGATGCTCTTGGTAACACTTGGGTGTAGGACCCCACGATGTGAAAAGGCACACGGTCATAGTCGCCAAATTTGCTTTTTTTCGGCACTGCGCCTCTATGGGCTGGGCCTTTTGGCTTATGTCTGGGGCAATTTTTGTCTACCAGGCCTCAGGGTCCCGCCAGTACACATTTGACACAGCCACTTTTTATTTTCTATTTATTTTTCTCCCACTGTTTGTCACCTATCACTTTTGTGTGTGTTTTTCTCACAGGATGAAGGACGTGAGTCTTTGGGCTTACCCTGGCATCTAGGGAGAGGATGTGTGGCCTTCTGGTTCCTTCTTCCCCTGCCTCTGGGTGGCCTCTGTCTGGGAGAGCTCCCCTGACCTAGTATTCAAAGGATGGCTTCAGTTGTCCTTGAAGAACTGAGTCTGACAGGCCTTCTGGCTAGGCAGACCAAGTAGACATTTCAAGGTATTTAGTAAGAGGCATGCATGTTCCTTGCTAGCTTTTGAGCAATGCAGCACAACTGGCTGCTTCTTTGTGCTGCTTCTCCCTCCTGCCATCTTGGCTCTGCTGTATAGGCAATTGCAAAAGGCTGGTACCAAGTCAAATTTAGGAAAAGTTATGAAAATGCTGGATGCAATGTTGTCTAGAGAGTTTTTATCATCACATGGCATATCTATGATTGCACTGGCGTGACCCGCATGCTCTGGAGGTGTGCTTGGATGGTCAGCTGATGTGGAGGAAGGCTGGAGGAAGATATTTCCAATACAGTCTATCACTTAAACAAATCACGTTTTACCGCTCTTATCTAGGGGGTCACGTGACTGAGGGTAAGTGCGGTGTGAGCACAGTGGTGTTTGTCACAGCACTTTATTGATTTCAGCATGGCTGGTGGGATCTATCCCCTCTTCACTATTGATGAAGGATTTATATTGACATCTTACATGGACTTATATTTTTAACCTTAAAAGCGCTGTCTCCCCGTCAGGAGCCTTGTACCCCGGGGGTCAGGGTAGAGGTCCTACCTATTTGGGGGGTGAACTATGAAACACACCCTTAATGAGGTTGTAAACCTCAAAAAAAAAAAAATCCTGCAATACAAAAGCATAATGAGCTAGTTTGCATCCCATACGGCTCATTATGATATACTTACCTTAGAACGATGCCGTGGATAAGCGCCGGCACCTCGCTGACACAGCCGATATGTCTCCCGGAGCTATTTCCAGGTTTGCGGGCTACAGAACTATTGGCCAGAGCTATGATGTCATCACTCTCGTGCATGCACGCGGGAGCCACCAATAGCGGCACTGCCCTGAAGAACCGGCACCAGTGGGCTGTTTCTTCAGTGCTCATGCACCGATGATGTGGGCGCAAGCGTATACAGTGCATATCTCATACAATGTGCAAATTTAGGAGATATTCACGGTACCTACAGGTAAGCCTTATTACAGTCTTACCTGTAGGTAAAAGTGGTTGTAAAGAGTTTACAACTACTTTAAGTGCAGTTTTTAGTGTGTGTGTTGCACATGCACGTTTTTTGTTCATTTACAGGTTTTTTCGTTCTAGGTTTTGCACCACCACGGAAACAAAAAAAACAGCAATTACCAAACACACACAGTATTGTATGGCATGTGCTAGGCATAACTAGGGCACCAACACCTGTAAAATCACTTCCAGAGGCTGCAAATAGATTACATTCAGTTGCCAAAGACAGGAATATATAAGTACATTCATGTGTGTGTGTTGACATGTTTTCAGGTTTGCCTGAGGCCTGGCAAGTGGCAAAAGCTACAGCAGAAGCGACAGCCAAGAAACTCTTACTTGAAATAGTCTGCAGGTATGGGGTCCCAGAGACTGTAGAAAGTGACCAAGGTACACATTTTGCAGGTGACTATTTTGTCCTATCTAGAGACAGGTTTTTCATACACCTTACCACCCATAAAGTAGCAAAAAGGTTGAAAGACTGAATGGGGTAATCAAAAACAGACTTGCCAAAGTTTATGAGGAATCAGGTAGACTTTGGAGAGAAAGCTTGCACGTTGTGCTATATGGCTAACACCCAAGACTTAAACTAACTTAAAGTGTTACTAAACCCAAGACCCTGCATTCACTATATCTGGTCTCCCACAGTACAAACAACATGGAATTGTAATAGTTTTAGTAAATATAAACTGCTAAATACCTTTTCTCTTCAGCAGTATATAGCAGTTGTGTGCCTTTTATCAGTGTCTTGTTAAAGCTTGTAGGCGGAGTTTTCCTTCTGCTCTGACTGTCCTATGAGTCTGCAGGACCCCTGACCCTCTGTCTGGACAGTGCTGATTGGCCCTGTGTTGATCACAGGCACTATCCCAAGAAAAAAAAAACTCTCTAGCAATACAAAACAAACTGAGCATGTGCTGCCTGTTCTCAAGGTTCTGTTCTATCAGGAGATGGATTGGGGACAGTAAAAGAAGAGGAGGGTCTGAGAAGACAGGATCAAAAAGCCTTTTTACAAAATTCAGAGGATTAACCACTTAGGTTCCACAGTGAGTATAACAAGCATGCTTTACTGCATATACAGACTGATTTTACTCTTGTGTGTTTAGTAACACTTTAAGTCCATAAGTAATATATTTTCCTCAGCAGGTGCAAGCTCAATTTGCTGATATTACTGGGTATGTATATTGTGATTGATATATATACATATATATTGTGGGAGATTGGCTCGTGGGCATCACTTTTCAGGGGAAAAGAATCAGCATGGATGCAGTCTCTTTAAAGTCTGGCGGCTTGCCAGGTTTATCTTTACAGGTTTGCAAGACCAAAACACAAAGAGAAACAGAAAACAAAACCTTGCCATCTGGCGCTACACTAAACAAAGAGATTCCTCTCTATACAGTGTGGAACTGTCCCAGACACAGACAAAACATAAGCACATTGCACACCTTGTTTTAGAGTCCAAATTAGCACACAAAGCTTTCTCAGCTTTCTCCCGCTGAGATCCAGGATTGAGCTCAAGTGAGATCTCTTCATGATCATTAAATGCAGGGGGAGACGGGCTTGAGTAGACCAGAAAGTCCAGGCCGGAAACAGCTCTGCCACGGTGACCGGAAAAACCCGGGTCAGACTCCCGCTAGTTGCCTTAAAATGATCGCATGCGAAGCGACAAGTATCGCCCGTCCATTGTCGTGCTTCACATAGCATCACATATCCCCCTCTCTGCTCAAGCCCCTGGGGTGGAGCAGCTGTCCCGAACATGCAGTGGGTCCGGGAAAGACCATGTGCATTATTTTGGAGCCTTCTAGCCTGGTGTTCCACTGAGAACTTAAATGGCTGTAGGGCCAGGAACCACCTAATCACCTGGCTATTTTTCTCCCGGTTGTTACACATCCACTTAAGGGGGGCATGGTTGGTGATTCTGAATGACCTTCCCAGCAGTTAGTAATTTAGGGCCTCTAAGGCCTACTTGATGGCCAGGCACTCCTTCTCCACAATGGCATAATTATTTTCATGTCTATTAAGCTTCCTGCTTAAGTAGACGACCGGGTGCTTCTCACCGTCTCTGATTTGGGACAGAACAGCACCTAGTCCCACCTCAGAGGCGTCAGTTTGAATGACAAACTCCTTTGTCCGGGGTCATGAGCATCTGTTGTACATAAAGGGCTTGCTTCAATTTCTGGAAGGACTTTTCAGCTTTGGGATTACACTTAACCATTCCTGACGCTCTACCCTTTGTCAGATCAGTCAGAGGGATGGCAATGGTGGCAAAGTCAGGGATGAAGCGTCGGTAATACCCTGTAATCCCCAGGAAGGCCCGAACCTGTCTCTTGTTCACCGGTTGGGGCCACTTTTGAATTGCCTCGATCTTTTTGGTTTGGGGCTTAATCAGACCTTGACCAATCATGTAGCTAAGGTATTCAGCCTCCTCGAGACCTATGGCACACTTCTTCAGGTTGGTTGTTAAACCTGCTACCCTCAGTTAATCTACCACTGCCTGCACCTGGGGACAGATGTGATTCCCAATCTGGGCTGTGGATGATGACATCATCCAGATAGGCCACTGAATAGGGCCAATGCGGCCTCAAAGTCTTGTCCATCATCCTCTGAAATAATGCAGGGGCCCCATGCAGACCAAACAGCATTCATTTGTATTGGAAGAACCCCTCGGGGTAGAGAAGGCTGCTTTTTCCTTTGCTGACTCCGCTAGGGGGATCTGCCAGTATCCCTTAGTTAGGTCTAGGGTTGTTATGTACCAAGCCCCTCCCAACCTATCCACAGCCACACGGCATCGGGTGTGCATCAAAATTAGTTACTTTATTCAGTTTCGTAAAATCATTACAGAACCAGATAGTGCCACCAGGCTTTGGGACCAGTACTATAGGGCTCGACCAGGTGCTGTGGGACCCCTCTATCACATCTAAATCCAACATGGTTTTTATTTCTCTCGCCACTGCCTCTCATCTAGCCTCAGGTATTTGGTAGGGTTTTACATTTACACAAACCCCGGGTTCCATGATTATGACATGTTGTAGCACAATGGTCAGTCCGGGTAGGGAAGAGAAAAAGTCTCCATTTTTACTGAAATATTCCTTAACATTGTTTTCTTGCATCAGTGACAAGCACTCGGTTATGGAGACATCCAGGGTTAGAGGTAACCTGTCCTTTTTGGTCATGGGCATTGCCAATAAAGTCTCCCTGTCCTTCCACGGTTTTAGGAGATTAACAAGGTAAATCTGCTCCGGTTTCCTTTTCCCAGGCTGGTAAACTTTGTAGTTTATTTCCCTACTCTTTCCCTAATCTCAAAGGGACCCTGCCAATTTGCCAGGAATCTACTTTCGACTATGGGGACTAGCACCAGCCCTCTGTCCCCGGGGTTGAAAGTTTGGGTTTTGGCACTCCGATTGTAAACCATTCTCTGGGCCTCCTGGGCTTGCTCTTTATGCTCTTGTACAAGGGGCAGGACAGCTGCGATGTGATTCTGCATTAAAGAGACATTCTCTATGATGCTTCTATATGGGGTGGCCTCTCCCTCCCATGTCTCCTTTGGTACATCTAGCAGCCCCCTAGGATGTCTACCATACAAGAGTTCAAAGGGGGCATACCCCATAGATGCCTGCGGAACTCTCATATGGCAAACGTATTTCCGCAAGGGTATGGCTTCAGCATAGCGGTTGCATAGTCCAGTATCACCAGGACGTGCTTGTGTCCCTGGGCAGATTTTACTACTGGTCCCACGAGATCCATGCCAATTTGCTCGAATGACATTTCAATTATGGGAAGTGGGACAAAGGGTCTACGAAAATGGGGTGACGGGGCTGTCATTTGACACTCGGGGCATGACTCACAGTATTCTTTGATGTCTGCATACAACACAGGCCAGATGAATCTCTGGGTTATCCTTTCTCTGGTTTTCTCCATATCCAGATGTCCCTCCATTACATGACCATGGGCCATATCTAGCACTATCCGGTGGAAGGGTTTGGGAACCACTAGCTGTTCCAGTTCATCCTCTCCGTGTTTCACCACCTGATACAACAAATCATTTTTAAGCGCCATGTAGGGAAAAGACACCCCCCAATTAGGGTCCACCAGTTCCTCATCTGTCACCTACATGCTTTCTCTGGCTCTGAGGAAAGGGACATCCCATAGTTGTCCAGTACAGAAGTCCTCTCTCTGGACCTCTAAGTCAGGGACTACATACGGTTCACTCTCACGGTCAGGGACAGAGACATGGTCTAGGACATTAGCCATTTGCTGGGAGCCAGTTTTCGACTCCTCCAGCTCCCCAGCCATTACAAGAAAAGGAAGAGGGTCTCCTTCTTCCTCAGTCCTGCCACCAATCTCTCCTTCTAGTTGACAAAAAGGGTCTGGTGAGAACTCCCGTGCCTCCTCAGCAGGGGGATCTCTTTCCTCCAGGCTCTCTGTGCCTTCCCACAACCTCCAAAAATGGGGAAAATCCCTCCCCACTAGGGCTTCATGAAGCAGGGAAGGTACCACTCCCACTGAATGAGTCACTCTGCCGCAAGGGGTGTCAATCTCGACCTGTGCCGTCTGGTAGTCACGAGTGTCCCCATGGATGCAAATGACCCAGACAGTGCTAGGGTGTAACCTGGCCGGATTTACACAGCTGCTTTTGATCAACATTATCACACTACCAGTCAAGCAGAGCAATGGTTTCCCATCAATAGCAATCACACACATTTGCTTCTCCATGCGACTTGAGCACGATGCCATACAAGTGACCTGTGAAAACAGAGAAATGTGTCTTTTCATACAAACATTATCACATTGCATAGGTACATCATTCAGGGGACAATTGGCAGCAATATGTCCCAATGCATGGCATCGGTAGCACTGTATGTGTTCTATACCCAGTCCTCTTAAGGGTCCCCAAGACCTTCCTGGCTTCTTTGGCCAGTCTCTAGGTCTAGAGCCCCCAGTCCTCTTTAACCGTACCAGTTTTATCAAATTTACCCTTGTCCCTGAACCATGGAACAGTCTTATCGGGTCCTCCGGGGGAACTTTCACCTCTAGAATGTGGCGCAGATGGGTGCAACAAGTCCTCAACAGCCATGTATCTCTCAACGAGGTCCACCAGTTGGCTTGCAGTTTTGGAGTCCCCATGGCTGACACATTTCCTCAAAGCAGCAGGGAGTACCTGCAGATAGCAATCCATTACCACGTGCTCCATGATCTGGGGACCTGCAAAGTCTCTGGCTGTAACCATTTCCTAGTAAAGTGAACTAGATTGTGGGTTGGCTTGTCAGTGCGATAGGTCCACTGATGCACGCATTGGGCCCAAACTGCCATGGTGACCCCCAGGCGTGCGAGTATCTCTGCCTTTAGAGTCTCATAGTCCTGGGCCTTACCGATTTCCAGATTGAAGTAGGCTTTTTGAGCTTCGCCGGTCAAGAATGGTGCTAGCAGTCCCTCCCACGGTTCTTTTGGACATCCTTCTCTAAGAGCGACTCTTTCAAAGGTTGTGAGGTATGCCTCTACATCATCCGCAGGAGTCATCTTCTGCATGTGGTACGGGACGCGTACCAACCTTGGCTCCACTGTCACAGGAGGTGCGGGCCCCTTTTTCTAACTCCAGCAGGGCTTCCGCAAACTTCTGGTTCGTCTCCTGTTGTGCTGCCATAGCCTGGCGAGTTGCCTCTTGCTGAGCTGCCTGTTGTGCTGCGACTCTCCTCTCGCTCTGTTGACTCTCCTCTCGCTGAGCTGCAGTGGCCTCTGCGACCTGGCCGGTTGGTTTCCTGCTGGGCTGCATTGGCTTGTAGCAGGGCCTTCAACATTTCCTCCATCTTTTAAAGTTGCCCGCATCTCCTCCACCACATGTGTATATATATATATATATATATATATACTGTATATACACTGCCCAAAAAAAATAAAGGAACACTTTTTAATCAGAGTATAGCATCAAGTCAATTCAACTCTTGGGATATTTATCTGGTCAGTTAACCACTTAAGGACCAGAATTTTTTTTTACTTTTTGCTATAATAAATATCCCAACAAAAATTAAAAAAAAATGTATTCATCAGTTTAGGGCACTATGCATTCAAATTTTTGGTAAAAAAAAAAAAAAAAATCACAATAAGCGTATATTGATTGGTTTGCACAAAGATTATAGCATCTACAAAATAGGGGATAGATTTATGCCATTTTTATTTATTTATTTATTTTTTTAATAGTATTGGCGGTGATCTGCAATTTTTTTGCCAGACTATGACATTGCGGCACATAGATTGAACACTTTTGACACTTTTTTGGGACTAGTGACATTTATACAGCGATCAGTGCTATAAATATACACTGATTACTGTATAAATGTCACTGGCAGGAAAGGGGTTAACACTAGTGGTGATCAAGCGGATAACTGTGTTCCCTGGGAAGTGTTTATAACTTTATGAGGGCTGGGCTGACTGAAGGAGAGAGATTGCTGTTCCTAATCACTACGAACAGACACTCTCTCTCTACTCCCCTGTCAGAATGGGGATCTGCTTTGTTTACACTGGCAGATCCCCGTTCTGTCTCTCTCTGGAGCGATCGCGGATGGCTGGTGGACATCAAGTCTGCCACACCCGCTGATTGGCTCCCCGGCTGGCCGGAGGCATGCGCCCACAGGACCCATTCCTGTGACTGATGTACAATGGTGGCGGTGCACAGGAATGAGCCGACCTGCAGCAGTGAAATGATGGCGGCTGGTCGTCAAGTGGTTAAGTAGCAGAGGGGGCTGTTAATCAGTTTCAGCTGCTTTAGTGTTAATGAAATTACCAACAGGTGCACTAGATGGGCAACAATGCGAAGACCTCCAAAACAGGAATGGTTTTACAGGTGGAGGCCACTGACATTTTTTTCATTGAATGGGCCCCGCACTCGCTTAACCTAAATCCAATAGAGCACCTCTGGGACATTATGTTTTGATCCATCTGACACCGCCAGGGTGCACCTCAGTCTGTTCAGGAGCTCGGTGATGTCCTGGTCCAGATCTGGGAGGAAATACCCCAGGACACCATCTGTCGTTTCATTAGGAGCATGGACCGATGTTGCCAGGCATCTATACAAGCACGTGGGGGGGCATACAAACCACTGAGTACCATTTTGAATTGCTGCAATGAAATTTCAGCAAAATGGACTAGCCCGCTGCATCAATTTTTCTCTTTGATTTTAAGGTTGTCTGTGAATTCAGCCCTCTGCAGGTTAATAAATTTAATTTCCACCAAACTATGTGGTGTGTTTTTCTTCCTAACACATCACCCAGTCCATACCAGTATAGATATCCAGCATGATAGATTTCCCCATTGAGATCTGATGTGTTTTCAGTGTTCCTTTAATTTTTTTGAGCAGTGTATATATATATATATATATATATATACAATGTATATATATATATGTTTTATGATACAGACATCATGTTTTCTTGGAGTGTTTGAGTGGATACTTTTCTTTTTTTTTTTTTTTTTTTTTTTATAAATATATTTATTGATTTTTTGACAGAATACAGAGTATAAAAGTTCGAAAGTGTCAAAACACAAAGGTACCGCATAGAAGTACCAGAGACAGAGTTCTGTTAACAACAAAGTGAAATAACAGTTATACAAAAAATAAGCAGCTGTGAGGCAAAGGTATGGCACGTTACAGTTGGAGACAGACAAGGATGAGGTTGAAACCAATTTTTCATCCAAAACCTTACGTCATGGATGCAGTCTTGGCTACAGAGAATTTGGTTTCCTGAAAGTATATTCTTTCAGAGGGCCACATTTGGGCGAGTGGATACTTTTCAAACAAATATCCCTGGATACAATGGTAATATAGATGCTGTTTGCTGTATTTCAGTTGACAGTTGGATCAATCTATTGTTCTGTACCAGTGGTCAATCAATAGCTTGACCTTCTGACATATATGACCTAGGCATGCATGATACCACAGAGCCATCTAGAGCACAAATTGGAGAATTCTTCTCCTAGTGAAAAACAGTTTTGCAAAAGGAGCCATAATGACTTAATACCAAGGAAGGTCTGTACCAGCCAGAAGAAGCTATACCTAAAGATGCTTTTGCCTGATCTCCAGAAACTTCTTATGGATTAAGCCTGGGATCCCCATTGCCTACAGGGATTGTAACTAGAGTTGAGCGAACACCTGGAAGTTCGGGTTCTGCTGGTCCGTCCGAACTTCGGGACAAAGTCCGGGTCCGGGTCCGGACGGAACCCGAACGATCGGGAGACCCCGAAAGGTCCTGAAAGGATGTCGGTAAAAACACGGATTTTCAAGCCCAGGGGTAACTAAAGTTACCCCAAGCAACAGGCACGCTAGCAAGCCCAAGGCAGGCCTGGGCCTGGGCCTGAAACAGGGCTTCAAGCCTGCCTGGTCGTCTTGGGCTTGAAGGTCCACAAGCGAGTTGAGATCAATGTTAGGGACATCCGTTACCCCTAGGGTCCGAATTAGGTATTCTTCAAAGACCTCTAGTCCGTTTTCGTAGAAATCCATATCGAAGAAGACCGACCATGTCTGGAAGGAACCATAATTCAGTAATACCGAGGAAAACGTTTTGACAAAAAGTGATCCTCTTCTTAAGAGGTTAAACACGAGATCTACCGAGACACCATAGTACGTACGGATCCAGTATATACAGTCTTCCAGTTCGATAACTAACTGGTGACCATGTC
>BLSH010464413.1:48963-64353 GCA_018402905.1 Glandirana rugosa
GCGTTCTAGTGAAAATAGTCGCTGCCCTCTCCACGGGGGGGAGGGCGGCGAAAGGGCAGTAGAGCCGGTGGAAGGCCTGGGCGGCCGTCGCCGCCTCTACTAGCCTAGGAGAGGGGGGTCACAGGCACTCGGTTCACTCGCCGGCTTCGGCGAGTGAGCCGAGGTATCATGCCGTCCCGCCTTTACTGCAGTCTTCAGTCAAGGAGGGTTGCCAGAATTTCCCGGGTAAAAAAACCCCCCCGACAGTAAAAAAAGTTAAAAAAAAAACGTAAACTCACATTTATACTCTACACTCCTGAAAAACTGGGGTCTAGAGTATAAACTCTACTGGACAGTACGAAAAAAGATAATGTTCCTTACAAATGTAAAGAACATTATCCTTATTTTCAATAGTTTTAAGGATCCGATCATCTCCGCCGCTGCCGGCGGGTCCGGAAGGTGGCCGAGATGACGGGAAAGCGGCGGGAGGGGGGGCACCTCTCCCGTCGCTGATAAAAGTGATCTTGCGGTGAATCCGCTGCTAAGACCACTTTTATCAGAATCGTCTGCAGAAAAAAACAATATCTGGTGCCTGCAGCTGCAGGCACCATTTAGATATTACTTCTCAAAGGCTGGACGTCAATGTACGTCCACCTAAAGAGAAGTGGTTAAAGAGTTAAAAGGACTAACCTTGGTGGTGTTCAACCCTACTGCACACCTTTGAGGAAAGGAATAAAAGTACTGCACCCATCAGAAGCTCTCCTCTCGTTATTTACTCGAAGATAAAGGGGCCGCTACAGTAGCCATATTCTTCAGCTACCTTCTTTATAACAGTCCTCTGCAACTTGGATAGCCTGGGCAACGTTTTAGGATCTCCACACCCAGATAGGACCTGAGTGTCTGATGCACATTGAACCCAATGCCGAGTAATGTGATATCAGGCTTACTGGGTAATTTAACCGGCAAGAATGACTTGGACTTGTCCATTTTAGGAATTTGGATCCAGTTGGCCCACCGCTCTTCCTCCAATGAGCTTGCAAGGCACAGACGTGGTACTGCATCAGCAGATGGTTCAAGTTTAACACTGGAGGCCTTAATAGGGAGGACTTCATCCTCCTCTACATCACAGGGTTGCTCCTCATCACTATCAATCCACCTCTCAGGCCATGACAATGTGTCTGAGAACAGTTTAGAAATCCGATCAGACGGAATATCTGAATCGGATTTGGTAGAACACTCTTCATCCAGAAGCAGGTTGGCTTCAAACTAGCTACCGTGGGCATTCCAAACTCAGCTCCCTTACTGGCCACAGGCTTTACAGTCCCCACAAGCACCCCGCTTTCACCCAAATCAGGCTTACCAGACTCCAGTGTCTTCTGTTATCAACGAGCACAGTTGGACCCGACCGCGACCCCGGGGGATGACTGGAGTACCTGGCCTTGGAGCAGCC
The DNA here is from genome assembly GCA_018402905.1 of Glandirana rugosa. Classification (NCBI taxonomy): domain Eukaryota; kingdom Metazoa; phylum Chordata; class Amphibia; order Anura; family Ranidae; genus Glandirana; species Glandirana rugosa. The sequence continues at coordinate 50,393 of BLSH010464413.1, forward strand.
ACAATGGTTAGAGGAGCAGCATCTCTGGTAGGTTGGGTAATGGCAGCAGGACTCTCAGTGTTTCCCCAAGCCAGAATGGCAACATTCTTGCGCCAATTCACCTCTAGTACCCGTGGGGGAAGGGGTGCAAGACAACCTCGAGCAGGGGTTACCCGCAGTTTCCAAGGCCGGAACATTTTTCACAGACCAGTCCAATGGTTTCATGCCCCCAGTGGTGTAGAGCACGAGGCTACCTTTGGCTGTAATACCAAGCAGAAAAACAGTTGCGCAAAGAGAATGGAGCTGCTAACACATCACTAGACCTATAGTGCATAGACAGTGATACTTAACTAGTGTAGCGCTTAAAAAACTGAAAAAAAGTGACAAAGAATGTGACATGAATAGGTGACATTCAGAGAAGTAGTAAGTCCATGAATTGGATTAAGATATGGAGTTATAAAGTTCCATATACATGCACAAAATAAACTGAAACAAAACAGTGTTGAATTATGTGCAATAAATGCCCTTCACAAAATAAAGTGCAAACAATGCAAAAAGGACAAAAACACGAATGTCACTGGAATGGTCTGAGATTCCTTAAACTGTCAGAGGTTCAGTAATCAGCTGCAAACGGTGACATAGTGAAGCTGGTGATACTTCAAATAGCAGATATATAGCATAGGTGCGCTTAACGGTAATAAGGTTGTACGCTTTCCAACATTGTTGGACTCACCTACTGTACAGTACCATAGGTCAATAACGCTTATTGGGATGATATCCCAGATGGATTCCTCCCACTGCGGCAAATGGATCCAAATGGTGGATAACGATCCTGGAGGCCGGTCCATGTTGGGGTGTAGACTCAAATCGGTATCCCAAAGGGTGGTCACATACTCACAGAAGTATAAAAGGAAGGAAACTCCACATAGTGTGACTCTGATTAAATATTTAATTAGGTAAGAAAAATACACTTACAAAAATGTGGTATAAAAGCCGGCATAAAGCACTAAAAACAGCGACTGGCGGTGCTCATCCAACATGTTTCGTCCTAGGGGACATCATCTGGGGCATGGGGACCGAGCGTGGGCATCACCTTATAAATAGACAACATTATTAGGCACAAGTTGAACAACCTGGATGATTGAGCTGGGGACACCTGGGCACTTCTGCCCCTTGAGTCCCAAGATGGCGTCAGTGTGCGTTTCATGGCTCGCTCTGACGTTCAATGTAAGCTATATTAACATTACACAAAACACCAGCTTGTGTTTCAAGCCTCGCTTTGAATTGCGGTTAAAAACCGGAACCGGAAATGACGTCAGTACCTGTATGTGGCATCACAGGGAACACCCCCGAGACACAGCAAGCTCATTGGTCAGCTGTGACGTTAAGATGAAAAACTGGGTTATCCTATAGAGACCTAGGCTGAACAGAAACGGAAACATGTACAATAAATAATAAACTATATTAACCATTATAGAGTATAACAAAATAGACCAATAAAGCTTGGAATGTCAAAACGCTCAAAATGCATGCTGAATAGTCATGCCCTGAACATTAATGAACGACCGCAGAGGCTGCAATGGCAAACTGACTTGTCATTAGCGCCATCTGGTGGTAAAAAATGTACATTAATAAAGGTGTAAATAATTTAAAAATGATGGGAAAGTGAGCAGGGGATGATGTAAATAGTGAAATAATGAAAAAAAAAATCATCAATAATAAGCTAATCAAGTAGATTCAAATGTCAAAAAGATTGACGCAATTAAAAATAAAAAATTAAAGATAAAAAATAAATGATAAAAAAAAGGTGGATAAAAAGGGTGGATAAAAAAGAGAGAAAAGGGAAGGAATAATGAACAGGGAGTGGGACAATCAAGCATTGTTGATAAAAGCATTAATGTCCCACTCCATGTTCATATCAAATGGATAGTAGGAGCGTATTTCATGTATCACCCGTTAAATAGAACCTCCCCCCCATGGAGGGACATACTGATCAATGGCCAAAAACCATGTACCTGTCGGGTCACCATGGTGGAAGCGGGCATACTGCTTGAATACACTATGCTTTTTCTTCCCATCAATAATGTTTGCAATATGTTCACCGACCCTTGTGTCAAAACTACATGTGGTTTGACTGACATAGTGCTTGCCACAAGGGCAAGTCAACAAATACATAACGTTGGTGGTGGCACAAGTGATAAAAGGTTTGACTCCATATTGACATTGGGTGATGTTTGAAAAAAAAGGACGTAGTTTTGCCCCTTCCCAAAACATTAAAGCATCAGACCTTACATTTTTTACAAGGAAAAAACCCTTTTAAAATGTGGAAAAAGGTAGGTCTGCTGGGTGGATTAATAATGTTGGGAGAAACTTTTAGTTGAAAGGTGGAGCTCCTCTATATACAACATCAGCTCTGGTTGGTAATATACGCTCTAAAATTCTGTCATTTTTAAGTATGTCCCAGTGTTTATTAATAATTTGTTTAATTTGATGGTGTTGGATGGAGAACGTAGAAAAGAACGGCCATTTAAGGTCCTTATTTGGTTATCAATACATGAAGGTTGGAATTGAAATAGCTGGGCTCTCTCTAATTGCTGTACTCTGGTCATCTCAATGTCCAGGTCTTTGCTATCATAACCTTTTATTATGAATTTATCCTTCATTAGTTGGGCCTGTATATCAAAGTCCTGGATACTCATACAATTCCGACGGATCCTTAAGAATTGACTGTGCGGGACTGAACAGCTGTCCGTCGGAATGAATGAGTTCCTGTCAGTCGGTTTAAAGTAAGTACTTTTAACAAACTTATTATTCTCCACTCTGATGTTTAAATCTAGAAAATGTATTTCTGAAGGGCTAGCTTCAAATGACAGTGCAATACCTCTGTTGTTAAAATTAAGGTTAGCCATGAAACCATTCAATGATTCTCTAGTGTCATTCCATAGGAGGAGGATGTTGTCTATATACCTAGCCCAAAAGACTAGTTTGGGTCTCCATTAGGAATAGACGGCATCCTCCTCCCACTTGGCCATGAATAAATTGGCCAAGCTGGGGCAAATTTAGCCCCCATGGCCACACCTTTAATTTGTATATAGAACTGGTCACGGAACCAAAAGTAGTTGTAATGCTTTGCAAACAATAAGAGTTCCAATATAAACTGTTTTTGTTTGCAGGGCAACAAAGGGTTTTTAGAGAGAAAATATTCCACTGCTTCCAATCCTAGCTGATGTGGGATATTCGTACATAAAGAGGTCACATATGATGTGACCAGCAAACATCCTTCTGGGATCACAATATTGGCCAATCTTTCAATGGAATCTTTTGTGTCTCAAAGATACAAAGAGGTTGAAGATAGAAGTCAATGTAGCGGCCAATCCGGGAAGTCACAGAATCGATGCCGCTAACTAGCGGACAGCCGGGAGGGTGGGTGGTACTCTTATGTTTTTTAGGGAGATAATATATAGTTGGGGCTAATGGAACCAGGTAAGCTTTCTCTTTCTTATCAAGAGTAGACTCTTGAAAGCCTCTCTTGATAATAATCTCTAGTTCTCTTTTATATTTCTTGGTGGGATCATAAGGTATCCTAGTGTAGGTATCTGGGTCACCAAGGTTCCTCAACATTTCCTTTTCATAATCTGATTTATCTAGGACAACTATGCCCCCACCTTTGTCGGCAGGCAAATGACTAAATCTTTTCTATCGCATAGTTTTCTCAAACCACCAGCAATAAGGGGATCATTGTAAGGTTTTTTTAACATTAAGGTTTTCAAGATCCTTTAGAACCAGCTCTTTAAAAACATTGGTTGATTGAGATACGGATGCAAGGGAATTGAATAAGGAGGGGTTAGACTTTCCTGAGTGAATATAACTGCCTGTATTAACTCAAATTCTGTCCATTACTGGGTTACTAAGGATGTAACGTTGTACACATTTATGTGTATACTGCACTCCGGTATCTGTCAGGATGCCTCTCAGTCTGCTCAGGCCGGGACCGATACTTGGAACACATAACTTGCAATCCGTCATACTTCCTACTTGGTAATAATACCACAACTGTTCAAGCGATGGTGTGGTTCTCAGAAGTGTCTCCTTCTCCTCCTCTGCAGAGTGATAACTCTTCCCCCTGCCAAGAGATTGGTTCACATGCTTTCCAGAAACTTCAGTGCCCTTCTCCTTCCTCCCATGGCACACCAAGACTTTAATGGAGTCTATCTTAACCCCTGCAGTGCTGGCGTAAAATGACAAAAGACCAGGCTTATACTCTCCCATGAACAATGAGACACGTTGGTTCTTCCCCACATGATCAAAATGGATAATAACACAATCTGTGAAGAAAAAATATGTTAATTGCCACTTTCCCACGGAGCCAAACAAAATCCCAGTGTAGTTGCAATCCGTTGCTAGGGACGACCACTAAAGGAAAAATGCCTTTTCCTCACGTTGGGCGCCAAATGTAGCAGTGTCCCCAACCCCTAGAGGCCTAGCGGTGACCTCCAGAGTCAGGACTGGAGCTAACATCCTTCCTCACAGTGTGGGTTACTAGGCATGGTGGGTGTAATTCAAGTTGGAAACATGGGCGCCAGTCACTTTTTGAATGCAAAAAGAGATTTATTGTCTCTTAACAAGAACTGGGGGAGAGAGGGTTAGTGCCAGGACACCCTTAGGCAGATGCAAAAGCAATTGGCAGACTCTGAGACAAAAATAGGAATAGGCAGACAGCTATACAGGTAGAGTGCTTTTAAAGCGGAGTTCCACCCAGAATTTAAACTTCCACCAATCGGCTCCCCCCCCCTCCAGTGCTACATTTGGCACCTTTCAGGGGGAAGGGGGAGCAGATACCTGTCAAATCCAGGTATCTGCTCCCACTTCCGGGGAAAGATCACGGCACAAAGCTACACAATGTCAGGCCCCTCCTCCTCACCCCCCCGCTGCCTTCTGGGAGGCACACAGGTCCCAGAAGACAGCAGGAACCATTCAGAAAGTGTAGCATGACTTGCACATGCACAGTAGGAAACAGGCTGTGAAGCCACAAGGCTTCACTTCCTGTTTCCCTTAGTAAGGATGCCGGAACCTGCACTTGGAGCTGTGGGATGGATTGGCTTTGGGTGTCAACATTGCGCGCACCCTGGACAGGTAAGTGTTCTTATATTAAAAGTCAGCAGCTGCAGTATTTGTAGCTGCTGACTTTCAATTTTTTTTTTACCTAGGTGGAACTCCACTTTATGCAGCAACTGTATTTCTAGAACTGCTATCTCCTACCAACTGAACTTTCAACAGTCAATATAGATCTGTACACTTAACTCACAGTATGCCATTGCAGATCATCTCACATCCCACAGTATCCTACTGTAGATCTTCACTCACTTAGCTCCAGTCTCTCACTAGACTTCCAAGATTCCAGCCGCTACTGGATCCCCTGAGCTCTTCCACTGCTAACCCACTGTATACTCCTTAAACTTCCCCCATACTAACCCGCTGGGTCCCTAACTTGGCACTCTGTTGAAGCTTTCCCACTTCTTCACCGTCCCTGGCTGGTGAAAAGGCTGCTCTTGTACTTCTTCAGACTTCCATACACTGGCCTCTGATAACAGGAGTGGTTGTTCCTTGGTGGCAACTGCTTCCCCTTTACCTCTGGCCTTGATCCTCACTTGCCTCTGGCAACAGGAGTGGTTGTCCCTTATGGCAAATACTTTTCCTTCACCTCTGGCAATGGTTTGGTTCCCAGACCAGCTGAGCCTCTCCAACTTGGTTGGGCTTTTGGCCTGAAGCCCCAACCCCGCCCTGCTTCTCTCAAACCCGGATAGGCCTCAGGCAGCCTAGCAGCCAGGTGCTCCAGGATAGGCCTCATGCTTCTGGCTTAGCAACCCAGAGCCTTGCAACACATGTCCACCCAGACAGCTGTCCAGGCGACACAGAACCCCCAATCACCTGACTCCTCTCGAATAAATAGGCTCTCCCAAAAGGCCAAGGAAACCCTTGCCAATTGGCTGACAACATATCCACTCCTAGTCTGAATTCATTATCCCCTTGTCATTCTAATGTCACAGGCAATAATGCCACCTAGTGACAAAAGAGAGAGGTGCACCAAATGCACTTTTAGGGCAGCAGTCAGTAGATCTCCCTATCAATTAGCCAGGCTGGTTACCACCTAGCAGAACTAAATTTGTTAGCCTGTTTAGGACCAGAGTGCTACATAGGTAAAGTCAATTTTTCTATTGAACAGTATAGACTAAGACTCCAATATTCAGGTAAAGGGAAATACTGTTATTGGAGAACAGACAAAAGCACATTTTTTACCAGGGAGTAATACAATTACAACTAGGGATAAAACAAAACAATTATAATTCCTGATAAAAATACAACTGTGTATCAACTAGATTATAGCAGATGTCAATATGAATTGAAGAATTGTACTGACACATCATCTAACCATTGGTGTGTGAAAATCAATCAGGAGGAAATATATTACACTGCTAATTAGACTTGCATGAATGAACTCAACGCTGCATGGATGGACAACGGTAATGTCAAAGTAAACATATATGATCCTCTTGAATATCTGAAAATCAGTGATAACTAGACTCAGAAACCTATTGTATTCCAGGCCCATTTGGTGCTGAAATATTATATGAGTGCACCATACTGCCATTAAACCTGCTCTTTGTGTGGAAGTAATGCTTGCCGATTTATTCCTAAATACTTTCAAGGCACCTGTTGTTTAGGACATGTTATTCCACAGGAAACCTATTTTAAGCACCTCACACCAGGAAGCTACCCAAGGCAAACTAGAAAACTTAGAGAAGTAACTGTCAGCAATCATCTCTTTAAAGGGACTGATGGAGTCTGGGAAGACGGATATGTACCAGACCATTTTGATGTCAGTGAGGGTGATAGATTAGCTGCCACAATACTTCCCATGTATGGCCAAGCCAAATCTATACACATGATTAAGAGATTGGCAAAAATAATGGAAAAAATTGTGAACAAAACTACCAAAGCTATTAGTCTCCTAAACAAATAACAAAAACAGCTTTGATTAGTGGCTCTACAGAAAGAATGGCCCTAGATTACTTGTTAGCTGAACAGGGGGGAGGATGTGCATTAATTAATGACACTTGTACATATATTCCTGACTATAGTGTCAACATAACTGACCACCCCAATAATGTTAGAAGAACAGTGACAGACTTAAAGAGAAGGCCTAATTCCATGCATGATATTACCGATAACATCAAGGGCTGGTTTACCAACCTTTTTCATGATTTAGGTAAATGGCTTTCAGCTATTCTGTATTCTCTTGGAACTGTCCTCCTCTCATGTCATGGGTTTTCATCTTGCAATATATGTTTTTTATTATTGTCTCAAATGATGTGTTACTAAAGTTCTTAGATGTACTACTAAACCAGCTACTAATCCCAGATGTGTTCCTTTTCACCCATATCAGCACCTCAAGGATCCACATCTGGGTAAGTCATGTGTGGCTTTAACAGTTACCAAAGGTAACTGTGATGTTGGACCATCACACAGGGACAGCAAAGTGGATAACACCACACTGTCAATGGTCACAGACCCAATTGTCCACTGCAACTAGTGTGTGGATTACTTGAGATAGCAGTGAAATGTTGCCAGAACTGAAATGCAGGAAGGGACAGCTCTTTCTGTGGGCAGTATATGGTCGAAACAAGGGTCTGAAGGGGAAAATGGAAAAGCCATTTTAGCTATAAATAATATAAATTGTTAATATAAAATACATTGGTAATGAAACAGAAACTCTAACATCCTGTATTTCCTCTTTCTGTATGAGAACACCAGTTTCACACCTCTTCATTTCAATATGTTTATCTCAACATTTGAAGACTTGTTTCCCCAAGGAACTATTGGAAGTGTCAAGTCTATGTGAATGACTATTAGCATCTCAATAAGTTTCACCAGAAACACAGATGGAACTTCAAATTAAGTTAGATAGCTAGGCACCACTCACCTAAGAATATATAAATTGTGATTGGTGCAGACATTCCCCTCACAAATTCTGGGCATCTTTGGAGCAGGAATCAGTACCAGTCCCCTTAGCCGGTCTTCCATGGAAAGGGGATCATTACTCCAAACTTTCATATCCACATCCCCTGATTGAACCCACTTTACTGGAAATCTGTAGGTACTATAAGATGGCCGAGACTTCAGGCTTCCATTTGCCACCTATTATTGACCACACAGGCTTAACTGATAAAGCTTTTCAGATGCAGCCAGGCTGGAGCCTGATTAGAGCTTCTGCCTTTCTTGGCCCTTTAGACTGCATTCACACCTGAGCTTGTTGTTTTCAGGCAGAAAGTTGCGTGATTTTTCCACGATTTTGCCGTGATTTTTACGGGGATTTTGCCGCATTTTGCTGCGATTTTGTACAGGTCAAAAGGTCACCAATGTAAAAAGCACAAAAAACGCCCAAATCTGCCTGAAAAAATATTTCCAGAACTTGTTTGAGATTCAGGCTTTTTTAGGCTTTTGGCTTCAGGCGTTTTTGAGTGGGGATGTGAACCATCTCCATAGGGAATCATTGATTTTTTTCCCCTCCAGCGTTTTGTAGCTTCAGGCTTCAAGCTACAAAATGCTCAGGTGTGAATGGGGCCTTAGGATCCGTCTGTCTTTCGGCCTTATATGGATCACTCAACTATTCCATTCTGGGCAGGTGGAAGATTTTGCAACTGTCTCATTTTCTCAGATTTTCCAGCAGTACATAGATGAGACCCTTGCCTTGCCAAGGGGTTCATCCGCCCTTCTTCTTCACCTGCCGGGGCTGACGTCTTTTTTGCTGAGAAGAAATATCATGCCCTCAGACCATGCATTGATTACAGGGCATTTACCCACTTTTATATATTCCAAAAGTGTAGCGCCCACCCTTATAACTAAAAAACGGATAAGGGAGAGGTATTTCAAACCTTCACCAATTGATCAAAAACTATTAAAGTGCAAGTGCTTAAAAATCCAAATAATCTAAACAGTGAAAAATGGTTAAAGTTCATAAATAGTTTGTATAGGTTCCAAAAAGTGTGCAAAAAAAAGCAAGTTATGCAGCAAGATGTCAGTCTATGCAGATTTCCATTTAATTCCCAAAAAGGAGGACAACAAGTGAGAAAATAAATGGATAATTAGATGGAATCCTCCACCACATTAATGCCCTTTCCAGATAGTAGAAAGAATGGTGTCTGAGTATGTGTGAGGGCTCTGGAGGTCTAGAATCCACATCAAGGGACGGCACGACTGGAGACACAGCAGAACAGGAAACCGAAAAGATGTCCCAGATGGGGACACAGCACACCAAGAATCCAATTCAAGATTATCCAGTTAGATGTTAAGTGAGGCCACAGAGGGGACCAGGAGAAGTCCTCACCCAGAAAAATTATTTCCAGATGTTGGTACCATGCAATAATAAACTCACATAGTGTAAAACCCTTTTCTTTCAAAAATCTATTTATTAAAGGTATTGCACTTACATGAATAAGGATAAAATTGAGCTGAAAGGATATTAGCCGGCAAGAATGTGGAGCACAGGGGTATGGGGTTGGCCACACTCTTTCTCTCTATACATTTACACACTTTCCCTTGTTCCCGAACTGTTTCAAAGGTTCTAAACAGCCTGAGTGTTTTTCTAAATTGAATTTAAGGGTAGCCTATAACTTAGTCCACTTCAGGGAAGGTGATGAATGGAAGAAAGCCTTTCGGACATGCTTTGGACACGTTGAGTATCTTGTGGAGCTATTCAGACTATGTAATGCTCCTGCAACATTCCAGCACTTTGTAAACAACACTTTCAGAGAATACCTTGACCATTTCCTAATTGTCTACCTAGATGACATGATATTTTCAGCCTCACTCGAACTCCATCAAGACCACGTCAGGAAAGTGCTTGCCACACTTAGGATGCATGGCCTGTAAGCGAAGGTGGAGCAATGTGAGCTTGAAAAACAGTCTATACAGTTCCTGGGGCTAATACTATCCATTAAGGGGATCACTGTGGGTCCACAGAAGGTCTCTGTCATCCTGGACTGGCCTGCACCTACTGATAGGAAAGGAGCTCAGAGATTTGTGGGCTTTGCCAACTTTTATCAGAAATTCTATAAGAACTTTTCAACCATCATTGCCTCAGTTACCCAGCTCACAAGTCAGCATACACGTTTCCTTTGGAATCAGGAAGCTCAAGCAGCATTTGAGCAGCTAAAGATTCTATTCACTTATGCTCCTGTTCTACAACACTCTGACCTTACATTAACCTATGTCCTAGAGGTCGATGCATCTGAAGTTGTGACAGTTGCTGTGCTCTCTCCTAGGTAGGGTCCAAAGGTTCTGTTTGACCTGGTAGCCTTTTGTTAACAAAAATTAAGCCAAGCTTAGAAACACTATGATATGGGTGATAGGGATCTCTTGGCAATCATGGTAGCCTTTGAGGAATGGAGTTACCTATTTGAAGGAGCTACCCATCTGATCGTGATATTAATGGATCATAAGAATTTGGAATATTCAGGGTCTGCAAAGCACCTGAGGCACTGGCAAGCCAGGTAGGCTCTATCCTTTTTCAGATTCAACTTCCACATAACCTATCGCCCAGGATCCAGAAATGGGAAGGTGGATGCTTTATTTTGCAGGTTTCCTGAATCAGCCAAGTCCACACCTCCAAGCACTATTTTCTCCTCTCAAACTCTTTTGTTGATCCAGCCCAGGTTAATGACATCCTTAGAACAAGCCTCCACACTATGCTCAGTGCCCGAACTGGGCTCTCTGAGGAAGCAGGATCATTGTGGCACAAGGATAAAATCTTCGTACCTCAGGAGGTGAGAGCTCAAGACCTTGGGACGTTCCGTGACCATCAACTGGCTGGAAAGTTTGGAGCCTGTAAGACACGTGAACTAGTCCAATGGTCTTTTTGGTAGCTGTATTTGAATCAAGACTGTGAAGATTGTATGAAATCTTGCACCCTGTACCTTCACATCAAAGGTAATAAAGCTAAAGCCTGGGGATCACTGAGACCATTACCTGTCCCAAACTACCTCTGGGAAATACTAGTAATGGACTTTATTGTAGACTTACCTACTGTACCTCTGAAGGCATATAAATAACAATATGTGCTGGTGCTTTATAGTGTCATGTCTCCATCCCATTCCATGTTGTACCTCATTTAAAGTCTCATGAAAATGTTTTTTTAGTTTTTTTACTCCCTCTGCTATCCTGGTGGTGGTAGATTGGCTATCCAAGATGGCCTGCTTCCTATCCTATGGTGGGTACTCCATCTGCTGCTGAAACTGCACAGAGCCTTTTCGCAAGATGACTGGGTGTCTCTTCTCTTGCTTGTGGAATTTGCATACAACAATTCAGTTAATGCAGCCACAAACCAGACCCCATTCTAGACCAATTATGGGTTCCATCCTCCCTGTCTGCCAGATACTGTACTCAAATCAGCAGCGCCTTCAAGAGTGCAAGAAAGACTTACCTTTGTTCAAAACAATTATCGGGCACACCTTCCATACAGAAGGTACAGGAGGACAATAAAAACACTATAAAAACAGAGAAGGGGAACCCCTCCCTGAGGTTGGAGATCAAGCCTGGTTATCAACTGCCAATCTAAAACTTTCCTGCCCATCATGGAAGTTGGGACCAAGGTACATTGGCCCTTTTCAAATGAATCAAAAAGTAGATCATGTAGCATACGACCTGTCACTTCCTGATTCATATAGGATTCACCTGGTGTTCCACTTCTCCCTGTTCAAACTTCTGATTAATTTCCAGGAATACTTGAACCGCCTCCACTACCAAAAACAGTTGGGAAGAAATGGAACATGTGGTAGAGCCACTCTTAGACAGCAGGAAACGGGGAAGACAGATCCAGTACCTAATAAAATGGAAGAGGTATTCTGAAGAAAGTTCTTGGGAACCTGAGGTCAATGCCCATGCTCCTAGACTTTTCCAAGAATTTGTTTCCAAATACCCAGAAAAAGTGTCCCACTGCCCAGTTCGGCATTCCTCTGCCAGGATGTGTATGACCCCTGCCTGCCTTTGACTATTCTTCCAGATTCTTATTTTGTGCCTTTCTGTCAAGATTTGTTGCTGACCTGGCATGCCTGACTATGCTAACGCCTCAGGCTCTGCCTTACAGGTACCTTACAGGTATGCATAGAGAGGTTTTTGGTAGTAACGTATATTAGCATGTGTGAAATTGGTTACGAAAGAAAGTATAGAGGGATGTATGGCAAGGTACGTGGGTGAGATTGTATGGAAGAGATGTAAGTTGTGAGAGTGTGATTTGTGGACTATGCCTTGGTTTTATGTAAGAATTGAGAGAATGATGAGGGGGTTTGGTTTGGGAGAGGTAATTAAGGAAATGTGGTATGAGAGTAAGAAAATAAAAACAATGATGGAGAAGAGGGAGGAGATGGAGTTTATTGGGGGTTTGACTGACAAGCAGTGTAAGAATATATGGAAGAATATATGGAAAAGGTTGTGTAGTAAGAATTTGATGAATCAATAGAAGGATGCGGCATGGATTACAAGAGTAATTCAGAGAAGGAGATTGAGTATCGGTAAGGTGTGTCTAAGAGGGGGATGTTTGGGCGGTTTGAGAGTGTGGTGCATTCATTCTGGGAGTGTGATTTTGTGAGAGGGGTGTGGGAAAGTTTGGGAAGGTTGCTGGGTTTACTGGGGTGAATAGGTTAACATATGAAATGGTAGTGTGTGGGTCATGTAAGCTAGGGAGGGAGGAAATGCAGGATTTATGTTCATTGGTGAACTGTGTAAGGGGAAGTCTATGGGATGTAAGGAATATTTTGATGTTCAGGAGTGAGGTGGTGGATGTGAGAAAGTGTGTGTGTGTGTGGCCATGGTCCATGGAAGGTTGTACTTCTATGGATATTGGGCCAGTAAAAAGCATGGATAGGATAGGGCACATGTGATCTGGAAATTCAAAAGATGGAAGGGTTGGTCTGGTTAATCATGTTTTGATTTTCTCTGCCTATGTTCCTTATTTTTCTATGTTTTAAATACTCTTGGATTGTTTAAGTTTGATTTGCTTTTTGCACTAACACATGTTTCTTTTATTTTCTAGGGTGAGTGGATCAATGAAGGGAAAGCATGGAAGGATAGGAAAAGATCAGACTGTGTTATTTTAGGGATACAGTGGAGGGAAAGTGTATGCTAGGGATAGTTTTTCATATGCAAATAAGAGTGGTTGTGGGAAGATTTTTAAAAATGTGAACATAAACATCAATGAAACTCCATTTTGTACAGAATAGACTAGGGATGAGCTCCCCATTTGAGTCGAACGTTAGTTTGACTCGAACATCTGATATTCGATTGTTTGGGTTCTCATTATGGGGCATTTGCAGCAACTTTGTGTGCCCCATAATGCACTCAAATGGTGGTGAAATGCCGCCTGCTGATTGGTCAAAGCATGCACATGATCTGCATGCTTTGGCCAATCAGCAGGCGGCCTGCTGTGAGAGCTTTGATTGGATAAAGGCAGGGTGCCTTTAGCCAATCACTGCACAGCAGCCTCAATCCACGCCCCACGCTATACACTGTGTGCAAAATTATTAGGCAAATGAGTATTTTGACCACATCATCCTCTTTATGCATGTTGTCTTACTCCAAGCTGTATAGGCTCGAAAGCCTACTACCAATTAACCTCATTCTGTTGTACGTATTTCTCCTACTACACCAGTTTTATGAGTAAACGGATTATTAAAACGTGTGTCACATATCGCACCCCGCACCTAACTCCGACGACACGTCACTAACCGATTTCCGTGGGACGGAAATAGGTTAGTTTCGAGAGTGTCGTCCGGCGGACGACTAACCGGTTTCGTACGTCTAGTACACGTACGAAACTGGTTAGTCGTCCGCCGTAAAGTGGTGGTAAACTCACGTAATACCCCGTGTGTTTCAACGACGTTTACGGGGTATTACTCTTGGGTTTGTTAGCTTATAGTCTACAAGCTCAG
>BLSH010464413.1:99132-128820 GCA_018402905.1 Glandirana rugosa
CCCATATCACTGTTCTGCAAACATCTGGAAACTGTGTGTCACTTTAAATAAAACCGGGACTAACTGAACTACTGTTCTGCAAACATCTGGAAACTGTGTGTGTCACTTTAAATAAAACCGGAGGAACCATATACCTGTTCTGCAAACATCTGGACACTGTTTAGAACGCTTTACCTAAAACCGGGAGGAACCATATACCTGTTCTGCAAACATCTGGAAACTGTTTAGAACACTTTACCTAAAACCGGGAGGAACCATATACCTGTTCTGCAATCATCTGGAAACTGTTTAGAAAACTTTACCTAAAACCGGGAGGAACCATATCCCTGTTCTGCAAACATCTGGAAACTGTTTAGAACACTTTACCTAAAACTGGGAGGAACCATATCCCTGTTCTGCAAACATCTGGAAACTGTTTAGAACACTTTACATAAAACCGGGAGGAACCATATCCCTGTTCTGCAAACATCTGGACACTGTTTAGAACACTTTACCTAAAACCGGGAGGAACCATATCCATGTTCTGCAAACATCTGGAAACTGTTTAGAATCATCTCCTAGTTCTAAAGGCAGAGGTCCCTGCTTTTGCTGTAAGTGACAGATTATTGTTCAAAAACCATTGGCTACTCCTATAGGGCCAGGTTCCAGCTGTTGCTTAGAGGGACAGATTATTGTTCAAAAATCATTGCCTACTCCTATAGGGCCAGGTTCCAACTGTTGCTTAGATGGACAGATTATTGTTCAAAAATCATCTCCTAGTTCTAAAGGTAGAGGTTCCAGCTATCGCTTTAAGTGACAGATTATTGTTCAAAAATCATTGCCTACTCCTATAGGGCTGGGTTCCAGCTGTTACTTAGAGGGACAGCTTATTGTTCAAAAATCATTGCCTACTCCTATAGGGCCAGGTTCCAGCTGTTGCTTAGAGGGACAGATTATTGTTCAAAAATCATTGCCTACTCCTATAGGGCCAGGTTCCAGCTGTTGCTTAGAGGGACAGATTATTGTTCAAAAATCATCTCCTAGTTCTAAAGGGAGAGGTTCCAGCTGTTGCTGTAAGTGACAGATTATTGTTCAAAAATCATCTCCTAGTTCTAAAGGGAGAGGTCCCAGCTGTTGCTGTAAGTAACAGATTATTGTTCAAAAATAATTTCCTACTCCTATAGGGCCGGGTTCCAGCTGTTGCTTAGAGGGACAGATTATTGTTCAAAAATCATTGCCTACTCCTATAGGGCCAGGTTCCAGCTGTTGCTTAGAGGGACAGATTATTGTTCAAAAATCATCTCCGAGTTCTAAAGGGAGAGGTTCCTGCCGGTCGTGTTAGGGACAGATTATTGTTAAAAAAATATTGCTTACTCCTATGGGGCCAGGTTCCAGCTGTTGCTTAGAGAGACAGATTATTGTTCAAAAAGCATCTCCTAGTTCTAAAGGGAGAGGTTTCAGCTGTTGCTGTAAGTGACAGATTATTGTTCAAAAATCATTGCCTACTCCTATAGGGCCAGGTTCCAGCTGTTGCTTAGAGGGACAGATTATTGCTCAAAATTCATCTCCTAGTTCTAAAGGGAGAGGTTCCAGCTGTTGCTGTAAGTGACAGATTATTGTTCAAAAATCATTGCCTACTCCTATAGGGCCAGGTTCCAGCTGTTGCTTAGAGGGACAGATCATTGTTCAAAAATCATCTCCTAGTTCTAAAGGGAGAGGTTCCAGCTGTTGGTGTGAGCTGTGAATTTCTTGCACCAAAATAAAAAGTGCGTCTACGTTGGTGTTTTCCAAAAAAAAAGAAGGTATTAATTGGTATTAATAAATACTTAAATAGGGCTACATTGTACATTTGCGGGCACAATGAGGAGAGCAAATAAGGGACGTGGTCATGGTGCTGCTGGTGATGCTGGTGCTGCTTGTGTTGGTGGTGTTGGTGAACCTCCTGTTGGAAGGAGAGGATGTGGTCGATGTGTGCCAGCTACACACACAAGGGAAACACCTTCCTCAGGTAGCCAAGAGAACCTTCACCGGTATATGGTAGGCCCGAATGCCGCTCAACGATTGGTGAGGCCAGAACAAGTACAGGCAATAGCAGATTGGGTGGCTGACAATGCCTCCAGTTCCTTCACATTGTCTCCCTCCTGGTCCCTTGATGAAAGCTCAGAGTTGGCACCTGGACCCCATGGCCATCTGTCTTTCACCTCAGGTCCTTGTAAATTAGCCAAGCAGTCTGAGCCCCAAGTCATGCAAGAGACTCTTATGCTTTTTGATGACTCTCCTGGTGTGCGTTCCATGGGCCATCCACATAGCGCTGCCCCAGAAGTGGAAGACATTGAGTGCACCGATGTCCAACCACTTCTGTTGCAGAATGAGGACATGGAAACACCAGCACAGCACGTCTCTGATGATGACGAAACACAGGTGCCAACTGCTGCAGCTTTCATCAGTGTGCAGACTGACAAAGAGGGCAGTGGTGAAGGGTGGGTGGAAGATGATGGGGAGGAGGATGATGAGGTCCTAGAGCCCACATGGACTGAGGGTCATGCAAGTGACGTGTGCAGTTTGGAGGAAGAGGTGGTGGTCCCACAGAGCCACCAGCACAGCAAAAGAGGAAGCAGGTTGCAAAAGCGGAGCGAGCGTCCCCTAGACAGTATGCCTACTACTACCCACTGCGCCCAGGCACCTAGCACACCAAAGGCAGCTCAAAGGCGTTCCCCCGTGTGGCAGTTCTTCAGACAATATGCTGACGAAACAGTGGTTTGCAAGCTGTGCAATGATAGCCTGCGCCGGGGCATAAATGTTCTAAAATGAGCACAACCTCCATAATCAGGCATATAAATTCAAGGCACAAGCTGCATTGGAATAATTACCTCAAAATCCAAGAAAGGTCTCGGCCTCCTCCTTCTTCCTCTTCTGCTGCTGCCTCGGCCTCTTCCTCCACCTCTACTGTGACAGTGTCACCTGCCACCCAGCAAACAGACGATATGACAGCAACGCCACCATGTCCCCCACCATCCCCAAGCATTTCCACACCATGGTCCCATGTAAGCTTACAGCTCTCCATCTCCCAAACACTGGAGAGAAAGAGGAATTACCCCCCTACCCACCCACGATCCCTGGCCCTGAATGCCAGCATTGCAAATTCCTGGCCTTTGAAATCCTGTCATTCAGTTTGGTGGACACGGACAGTTTCAAAAACCTGATGGCTGGCGGTGGCTGTCCCACAGTACGTGGTTCCCAGCCACCACTACTTTTCCAGGCGAGCCATCCCTTCCCTGCACAAACAAGTCGGGGACAAGATCAAGTGTGCACTGCGCAATGCCATCTGTGGCAAGGTCCACATAACCACTGATACCTGGACCAGTAAGCACAGGCAGGGATGCTATTTCTCGCTAACTGCACACTGGGCAAATGTAGTGGCGGGTGGTCCTGAGCTGGCTAGCCATTTGGCACATGTCCTTCCACCACCAAGGATTGCAGGGCATCTTTGCCTCCTGTTGCCTCCTCACCCTACTGCGCTTCCTCCTTCTCGACCACTTACTCATCCGCTCAGCGTAACACCTTCACCACCTACATCAGCACATCCAGGGGGAAACAACAGCAGGCTGTTTTAAAACTGATGTGTTTGGGGGATAAACCTCACACTGCGCAGGAGCTGTGAATGAACATTGAACAACAGACCAATGAGTGGTTGTTGGCACTGAGCCTCAAGCCCGGCCTGGTGGTGTGCGACAATGGCCGAAATCTCGTAGCGGCTCTGGGGCTAGCCCGTTTGATGCACATCCCTTGCCTGGTGCATGTGCTAAATTTGGTGGTACAGAATTTTCTAAAAAACTACCCGGATATGTCAGAGCTGCTACAGAAAGTGCGGGCCGTCTGTGCGCACTTTCGGCGTTCTCACCCTGCTGCTGCTCGCCTGTCTGTGCTGCAGCGGAACTTTGGCCTTCCCACTCACCACCTCATATGCGACGTGCCCACAAGGTGGAACTCCACCTTGCACATGCTAGAGAGACTGTGCGAGCAGCAGCAGGCAAAAGTGGAGTTTAAGCTGCAGCACGCACGGATCAGTCGCTCTGCCGAACAGCACCACTTCACCACCAACGAGTGGGCCTCCATGCGAGACCTGTGTAGCGTATTGCGGTGTTTTGAATACTCCACCAACATGGCCAGTGCCAATGACGCTGTTCTCAGCATTACTATCTCACTTCTATGTCTCCTTGAAAAAACACTTCAGGCCTTGGTGGAAGAGGATGTGGCACAGGAGGATGAGGAGGAGGAGGAGGAAGAGGGGTCATTTCCACAGTTATCAGGCCAGTCATTCGCAAGTGGCTCGGAGGGTGGGTTCCTGCACCAGCATAGGCCAGGTCAAAAATAATCAAGCCAGGGCACAGTTCTGGAGGACGAGGAAGATCATGAGGAGGAGGAGGAACCACAGCAGGGTGGCACCCAACGCAGCTCGTGGGCATCACTGGAGCGTGGCTGGGGGGATACGGAGGACACAGATGATATACCTCCTACAAAGGACAGCTTGTCTTTGCCTCTGGGCAACCTGGCACACATGGCCGACTACATGCTGCAGTGCCTGCACAACGACAGCCGAGTTGCCCACATTGTAACGTGTGCCGATTACTGGGTGGCCACCCTACTGGATCCCCGTTAAAAGGACAATGTGCCGTCCTTAATTCCCTCACTGGAGCGTGAGAGGAAGATGCGCGACTACAAGCGCATACTGGTAGAGGCGCTGCTGAGGGCATTCCCAAATGACACCGGGGGCTCAGTGGAAGCACAAGGCGAAGGCAGAGGAGGAGGAGGAATTGGCCGCCAACGCAGCTGTGCCACTGCCAGCACCTCAGAAGGCAGGGTTAGCATGGCTGAAATGTGGCAAAGCTTTGTCAGCAGCCCACCACAACAAACAGAACCACTAGCCGATTGACAACATCTTAGCAGGAGGCAGCATTTCAGTAACATGGTAGAAGAGTATGTGTGCACACGCCTACACATACTGACTGATGGGTCTACCCATTCAACTTCCCTGCCCTGCAGCCAGTGTATTGTCGGAACATGTGTTTAGCATGGCAGGGGGCGTTATCACAGACAAGCAGAGCCGTTTGTCCACAGCCAATGTGGACAAGCTAACCTTTATTAAAATGAACCAAGCATGGATCCCTCAAGACTTGTCTGTACCTTGTGCAGAATAGACATTTAGACCGGACTCACACAGCCATTCATATACTTGTTTTTTTGAATATGCCTCAATATTTTGGGGGCTACCCCAATTATAAAAAAAAAAAACAGTGTTGGCTACCTCCTCCTCCTCCACCACCGCCACTTCCATCTACACTGCCACAGTCACGACCTAGTCAACCTTTAGGCTCCTACTCCACATACACCCCCCCTTCCCATTTTTTTAAATTTGATTTTAATTTATTTTTCCTATCCCCATTTTTTGTAGGGCACTTGCCCTACTCTTACCCCCATTTTACTTCCTTTTGCAGCCCTCTAGCATTTGCCAGGACTTTGTTAAAGCCATTTTTGTGCCTAAAAGTTTGGTTTCCCATTGACTTCAATGGGGTTCGGGGTCCGGGATAAAGTTCGGGTCGAGTTCGGTACCGAACCCGGACTTTTTCCCGAAGTTCGGCTGAACCCACCGAACCTGAACATTGGGGGGTTCGATCAACTCTACTGATGATGCATTTTAGCTCTGATGCAAGGAAATGGCCGGGAGATGCCCAAAGTATATGATGTAGTATACACTTGAGTGTTTAGGATTTGTCACAATAGAATATTGTATTATTTTGAAGGATGACGAGATGCAGGTAATTTGTGTAAGCTATTATCGTTAACATGTAAGTTCTGCAAGGTATGTCTCTCACATTGCACCCGGGTAGGACTTGGGTTCCATGCGGAGAGCGTATTCAAATCTATTATTTAGTTAACCCAGTCTGGACATCTTTTGATCCTGTGCTTCATGCGGTGTGTGAAGTGAGGCTCGATCCACACAAAATTAGGGCGGTAGTCCCACTGCAGTCTTTCAAAATTAACCTGAAACTTAAAAACTTGCTATAGAGGTAAGTTCTCTTGAGATGTAATGCATACTCACTTTCCTTGGTTAAGTGCGGTAAGGGTAGATAAAGAATAACATCCGTGTCACTCAATTTCATTTGAAATGTTACCTAGGATATTATTCTTTTCTGAGCCTGCGGTGAGCTGGGGAGGAGGGGACACTTCCCTCTCCCAGCGGGTATCTGTTTGCTGGGGGTGGAGAATACCTGGCTGACAGTCGTCGTCATCTTTGCAAAGGAGGGTCGCCATGTTGTTGCATTTCCATGGGTTCCTCAGGGTGTTTGTGTTGTGGGCGCAGGTCACTGTACCAATTGGGTATGTCGACCAGAGTGATGTTCAGTCTTTCACAAAACAATGGCAGGTCTTCTGAAACTTTCAGGAGTGTTGGACGGTTTGGGGGACCTGCGGACAGGCAAAATGGGAACTTCCAGTGATATGGTATGTTCCTTTTTCTGAGGAGGTCCAGCAGAGTCCGTAGGTCTTTACATTGCTGTAAGGTCATTTGAGAGAGGTCCTGAAAGAGTTGTATTTCATGTCCTTGAAAGAGAATGCGCCCCTGGTTCTGGCACTGCGCAATATGTCTTCCTTGAGTTGGAAATTTACAATGTTGCATATTACTTTCCCTGGGTTTCAACTCCCTGTGAAATCTCTCCATGTCTATAGGAGTATCCAGAGGTCTTCCCAGAAGGTCATTGAATATAGCTACGAGGGTTATATGCAATTGATTTGGTTCAAAAGATTCTGGGAGGTTTTTTTATCCTTATAGTGTGTCTGCGCCCTCTGTTCTCTAAGTCCTCAAGATGGTGATGCATATCTCTGTAGTGCATTGTATGTGAGTCAATGGTGTGGTTAGTGACTCGAATTTTGAAATCGTGATGGGTTGTGGTATCCTCTATTTCATCCACTCTCTGCACTATTTTTTGAAAGTCATGTCTGAGTTCCACAATGGCAGTGGAGAGAATATTTTTGATGTCTGCTGCGACATCGCGTACATTTTTCAGACTTAATGTATGCTGAGCTTGCTCGCGTGGTAGAGATGCGCCTCTTGATGTGTGTGGTGTATCCCGTTTCCCGGGACTGGTACTGGCTCGTCTTACGCTACCCTCTGAGGCCTGCTAATCTGCCATTTTCTCTTGCGAGTGTGAGCGAAAAATATCCGCTATGGGTTTGGATGAGTGTGATGACATTGCCATGGGTGAACGGGATCTTGTGGGGGATTGGGCTCCTCTGTTTTTACCCATTCCAAGATAATGAGGATGCTTCTAGTGCTGGGAGATGGACCGTGGTACACAGATTATGGAGGTTTTCGTGTGCATTGTCTTTGGGGACAGATTAAAGCCCCTCCGGATGGTCTAGAGCACAGGGGGTGGTTGGTGGTCTATGGAGGCTGTCTCTATTCACTTGCAGTTATGTGTAGTCTGCGCAGGAGAATGCAGGCTGTTAAGATGGTGGCATCAGTGGCCTCTGCAGGCCGCCACTCAGTCCCCTATAAGATCCGGTGCAAATTCAACTTTTTTTTCTGCAGGGGGCAGGCAGAACTGTGTGGGGGACTGCAGGGGTAGGGTGCAGGGTGGATGGGGCTCAGATGGTGCGAGGGGGGTCTGCACTCACCACCGTTTGGTCCGGGTCCAGTAGGCCTCAAAAGCCGCGGCCTAAATTTTGGGCAGGTGCAGGCGGATGTCTTCGATCCACTTAATATATAGCTCGTTTTGAAGCTAAAGGGCTGGGGAGAAGGGCTGGGTGATTGGATTGTCTCACCCTTGCCTCCACTAGATGGATTTCTCTGGATTGTGTGGTCCTCGGTGGAGTTTTGGCTGCACACGTCTGCTTCCTAGCAAGTCTGGTCACACCCCCGCATTTTTTTAAACCACTCCACAAGTCTGTCCGTTTGGGGGTGGTAGACAGAGGTTCGGAGATGGGAGATTTTGTACAACTTACACAATTCTTTGGTTACTCTGGACATAAACAGGGTGCCCTGATCCGTCAAGACCTCCTTAGGGATCCCCACCCGACTAAATACCTGGACCAACTCCTTGGCGATAATCTTAGCAGAGGAATTCTGCAACGGTAGGGCTCACGGATAGCGGGTCACATAATCTAGTATTTCTAGGATTTGCTGGTGTCCCCGGTCAGACTTTACTACCAGTCCCACAAGATCCATACCAATTCTTTCAAATGGCACTTCAATAATGGTAGTGAGCCAAGGGGCATGATTCACAGTATTCCTTGACCTCTGCATACAACCTGGGCTAGAAGAACCTCTGGGTTATTCTCTCCCTGGTATCCTCCCTACCCAGATGTCCCCCCATTATATGACCATGGGCCAAGTCCAGCACCATCCTGCAATAGGGTTTGGGAACAATTAGCTGTTCTACCTCGTCCTCACTGTGTTTTACCACCTAATACAACAAATTGTTTATAATAGCCATGTAGGGAAAATACACCCCCCAATTAGGATCCACAGGTTCCCCATCTATCATCTTAACATTTTCTCTAAGCTCTAAGGAGGGTGACATCTCGTAATTGCTCCATACGAAAAACGAATTCTCCTGATCCCTAGGCCAGGGACCACACTCCATCCACTCTCACTGTTAGAGTCAGAGATGTGTTCTGGGTCATTAACCTCCAGCTGGGAGCTGGCTTTCAACTCGTCCTGATCCCCAGTCATTACCGGGAAAGGAAGAGGGTCTCCCATATCTTCGGTCACACCACCAGTTTCCCTTTAACCTGGGCAATCAAAGGGGTCTGGAGTGAGTTCCTGTGCTTCCCCAGTGGGGGAGCTCAATCTACCAGACATCCCCTGCTTTGCCATAGCTGCCAGAAATGGGGAAAGCCTCTGCCCACTAGGGCCTCATGAAGTAGCGAGGGTACTACCCCTACTGAATGTGTTACCCTGCCCCAGGGGGTATCAATCTCAACCACTGCCGTCTGGTAGTCCCGGTTGTCACCACAAATGTCAACAACCCCCGACAGTGCTGTGGTGCAGTTTTGCAGGTTTTACACAACTGCTTTTTTTTTTTTTTTTTCAAATGCATTTTTATTTAATTTTTAGACATTACAATCTTGAATTACAAATTCTTGGTAAAGAGTGGCTTGTGCCAACTTGGTTATATGTCATATACACAAGCAAATCAATTTTGTAGCAGTATAGGGTTACAGTACACGTAACATTAAACCATAATCAGTCAGGATGAAATAATAGGTGATAGGCATAAGTGCATTTCCAGTTAATCATAAATCAGTATTTATATTCACTTTACCGATACCATTCTACCCATGGTTTCCAATTTTTTTTAGTAAGTGTTTTGGCGGATGTTCTGAGTGCTAGTAGCTCTTCATATTGGTGATTGAGATTAACTCTTGTTAGTACTTCTGACGTGTTTGGGATGGTGTTAGTTCTCCAGTGTCTTGCGATAACTAGTTTGGTCTCTATCAGAATGCGTGTCACTATTATTCTATATGGTGTAGGGTATTCCTCGATTCCTACATGTAAAATAGCCAGAGCTGGGGTTGGTGTTTTAATGATGCCTGTTATGCTCACAATTATACTAAATATTTTCTTCCAGTAACTCGTGAGGTTTTTACAAGCCCAGAAGATGTGGAGGATTGTTCCAGGTTGGTTACAGTCTCTCTAGCAGAGGGCTGATTGAGAAGGGTAATATCTTGCTAATTGTTGGGGCGTTCCATACCAGAGTGACGTTATTTTCTGGGTTAGTTCCCAGTGGTTGATGCAGTGGGATGCTGTGTAGTTGTGTTTGAATGCTGTGGTCCATTGTTTTGGGGTGAATGTTGTGTTCAAGTCCAGTTCCCACAGTAGCATCTGAGGAGATTTTTTGAACGATTGTTTTTGTTGTAATATATTGTATATTAAGGAAATGCCCTTTTGGGCTGGGGTTGTGTCACTATAATAATTCCATAATTGTGAGTTAACCCATATTTAGGGGGGGTTTATTTTTAGCCATGAAGTTGGCAATTCTTGTGTGTGTGAAAAGGGTAGATTTAGGGAGGTTATATTGTTGTGCCAGTTGGCTTAATGGTTTCAATTTACCGTCTGTTATCAGGTCATCAACCCATTGGATTCCCAGTTCCTTCCATTTGCCCACCGCCGCATAGGGAATTAGGTTCTCTAGAGTTTCAATGGGTATTCTAATGTTTCTATGTTCCAGGTTGTGTGTGGTTTTGGTTTGTTGGAGAAGCATTCTCCACGCCTGAATTGCTGCCTGGACTGTTATGGGGAGGTTTGGTAAGTCAAGTGGTTTCCATATGTCTGCCAGAAGTAATGTTGGTAGGTGGGATGTTTTGGAGCTCGTTGTTTCTATATCCACCCATAAAGCTTCAGGAGGGTTTCTAAACCAGTGCTTAATTTGAGTTAGGAGGGTGGCTGTATGGTAGTCTTTTATATCCGGTAGACCCATTCCTCCCACCTTCCTATGTTTGATAAGGTGTTTGTTGGGACACCTTGCTTTTTTTCCCTGCCATATGAAGTGTTTAAGGGTTTTATTGATCTCTGTCAGGTGGTGTGCTTTTAGTTTTATTGGGAGAGTTCGGAGTATGTATAAGATTTTTGGGAGTACCATCATTTTGAAGGAAGCAATTCTTCCTGCAAGGGAGAGTTCAACTTTTGCCATGCGTTTGAGGTCCTGTTTGATAGTATTGAGTAGTGGTTTTATATTTGCCTCAGCTAATAGAGATGTTTTGGGGGATAGGTTTAGCCCTAAGTAGGGAATGGAGCTTTTTGTCCATGTGTATGGGAGGGTTGTTTCCAGGTGTTTGCGGGCATGCAAGCCAATTCCCAAGTCCAGTATGAGGGATTTGCTGAAGTTTACCTTATAATATGATAGGGTGCTGAAGTGGTTGAGAACTTTGTGAGCAAACGGGAGTGATACCGTGGGGTTCGTTATGAGAAGAATTACATTATTGGCAAACAGGTTTATGACGTGTGGGTGTTGACGGAACTTAAACCCTGATATGTGCGGGTGAGAGCGGATAGATTCTGCTAGTGGTTCTATTACCAGATTGAAAATTGAGGGGAAAGGGGGCAGCCCTGCCTGGTGCCGTTGGTGATGTTGAAGGTTTTGGACAGAAGGCCCTCTGTGTATACTTCGGCAGATGGCTGGGAGTACAAAGCCATGATGGCGGACAGTATGTTACCTTTAAAGCCAAACTTTTGGAGAGCGGCATTCGTGTATCCCCAGTGGACCCTGTCGAACGCCTTCTCCGCATCAATCGAGAGAAGCAGAGAAGGCGTTCGCTGCAACTCCACCTGATGAAGTACGTTTATGATGCGCCTGGTGGCATCTGACGCCTGTCGACCCTTGGTGAAAACCAATTGGTCTGGCTTTATTAGTGATGGGATTATGTTAAAGAGTCATTTGGCAAGCACTTTTGCATACATTTTGACGTCTGTGTTGAGGAGCGAAATTGGACGAAAGTTGGATGGCGTGGTTGGGGGTTTGCCCGGTTTGGGAAGTGTGATAATGTGCGCTTTTAACATTTCTCTCAGGAATGATCCCGAGGCTGCTGCTTCCTGAAGAGCAGGAAGCAAGTGGGGGGTTAGGGTGTGTTTAAATGTTTTATAATACTCATTTATGAGGCCGTCCGGGCCCAGGGATTTGCCATTGGGGAGGGACGTGATAGTGTTTTCTATTTCTTCACTAGTGATTGGTGCATTAAGGTCCTCTAGGTGTTTTGGGGTCAGAGAGGGTAGGTTCAATGAGTCTAAAAAATCTGTGATGGCATGGTCTGATGGTTGCGTGGTTGAAGTATCCTCTCTTAAATTGTAAAGGGAGCTGTAATAGTCAGCAAAGGAGTTGGCGATTGATTGTGGATTAATATGCTTTTCCTGAGTTGTTGGGTGTATGATATGGGGAATTTTGGTTTTGGATCTTTGGGTTTTGAGTCTATTTGCTAGGAATTTGCCTGCTATATTGTTGTTGGCATAGTAGTTTAGTTTGAGTCTACGTAAGTATATATCGTTTTGGGTGCACAGTAATTCTCTCAGGGAGTTGCATAGTTTGGACAATTTCTCCGCCAGGGCGGTTGTGGGGTTTGTTTGGTTTTGTTTGTCTAGGGCACGAATTTCCGTTAAGAGAGTGTCTAGTTTCGCTGTATATCTCTTTTTTAACCTGGAGCTGTATTTAAGTATTACCCCTCTCATGAAAGCCTTATGGGCATTCCAATTGGTAAAGGCATTTGTATCATTCCTGTTGTTAAAATGGAAGAATTTGTCTAATCGTTTGTTGATTTCCTTTTGGTATTCTGGGTCCTGCAAAACAGATGTGTTACATCTCCATATTCGTGCCACTGCAGCAGAGCCTCCCTCCTCCACCTGTAGTGTAATGGGAGCATGGTCAGACCATGTGATATCTTGAATAGTGGATTTGGAGATTCTCTGCAGTAGCATTTTGTCAACCAAAAAAATCAAGGCGTGAATATGAATTGTGATGGGGTGAATAATAGGTGAAAGATTTTTCCTCAGCATGCTGGCACCTCCATGGGTCGTAGAGCTCTTCATCAGTTAGGAGACCGCCCATAAAGGATGGCTGTCTCCCAAGAGGCGAAGAATTGTCAAGGGTTGGGTTGACCGTAACATTAAAGTCTCCACATAACAAGACATTACCAAGTCGCATCTGCGAGATCTTCTTGAATATTCTCCTTAGAAACCTCAGCTGATGCGGGTTGGGAACATAGACTGTGACCAAAGTTAAAGGAAGATTGTTAATAACACACAGTAGAATAATATACCGTCCTTCTGGATCAATTAGGGATTCTTTCAGCTCAAAGGAAACTAAGTCTCGAATGGCCAATAGTACTCCTCTTTTCTTCGCTTGCACGGATGCTGTGAACATATGAGGGTATCTAGGGTGCGAGCATTTCGGGCTGTTGTCTTTGTGAAAATGAGTTTCTTGCACCGCTAGGACATCAGCATTTTGTTGCACCGCTGTTTGCCAAAGCGATCTGCGTTTAGCAGGATGATTGAGTCCTCTGGCATTGACAGACAGGAATTTAAGTCCCATGGTGATGTTTCCTGATGATATAGAATTTCTCTGATATGTCTAGGTAAATGTGGTATAGCTTCTGATAGTTACACCTGGGACACTTGGATAGGCAGGGCGGCTTCGGAACTGTGTTGTTCAGAGAGTCAGAAGTCATGGTTTCGATCATGGTCCCGTGGTCGGGGTTTAGTTGAGTAAGTTTGCACCGGTTATGCCGAGAGGTTTGGAAGAAAGAATTAGATGAGGCCAAGGTGGCACTTTTTCAAACTTAGAAACGTAAGAACAGAGGCTGCACTCGGTGTCCGAGCTACAGCCTTAAAAACTAAGTCCAACGTGGACTAAAGCAGGCTGAATTGCCTATTCTGTTGAGGGACTGGGTACGTTGTCCGGTACCCTCCGACATTCAGGGGTTGTCTCGTTATGTGAGAGCGACCCCTCAGAGGTGCTTCAGGTTTTCTTTTTGGTGGGTTTGCGGCGGGAGACTTGCCAATCATTTTGGATGTGAGTTGGTGTTACCGGGCTTGCATGATGATGAGGCGAGACCTGGTCCGGTGGAAGGACTTTTCAGGATCTTAGGAGCCTTATGCCTTCTTCTAGGGACATGATACGGTGGTTGGAGCCGTCATGTGATATTTCAAGTTTCGCCGGGTATTTCCAAAGGTAAGTAATTTTGTTGTTTCTGAGAGTCTTCATGATGGATTCTAGGTTTCTGCGTTTCTGTAAGGTGTATTGGGAGAAGTCTGGTAGTACTTGAAGGGTTGCAGCTTGTTCTGGCAGGTTGTCACTGCGTCTAAACGCCTCTAGGATCTTTTCTTTTACTTGGAAAAAGTGTATGCGCAAAAGTACGTCATGGGGAACTTCTGCAGGTAGGTATGATGGTTTGGGGACTCTGTGCACTCTGTCAATTGTGATGGTATCACCGCTTTAAATAGATCACGGACAAAATGTGGAAGTTGGTTAGATTGGACAGATTCGGCAATTCCCCGTATTTTCAGGTTATTTCTCCTCGAGCGATCCTCGAGGTCTGCCAGTTTTGCTTGTAGACCCTTTATGGTTTCTTGATGAGAGGAGTGGGAGTCTACCAGTGCATTGAATGAGGTTGTAAATTCGCTCATTTTACCTTCAACTTGATCCACTCTGATTCCCAGTTCCTGGACTTCTCCTTTACATTGTTGTATGCAGGCCATCATGTCGGTCTGTAGGGCTATTCTTAGTGACATAAGCATACCCTTTAGGGTGACGTCTGGGACTGGTTGACCCGTAGTGAGGAATTGTGCGAATGGGTATGGTGGTTCCGCCCGTGATGGGTGGTCGTTCTGGGTTGCTTGCACCTCCATTGGGAGTGCTAAGGGGTCTGCCTCTGTGGAGTCTCTGCGAGGTTTGGACTTAGCAGGGCTTCTGAAAGTAGGTGAGGCAAGAGCTGTGTGGGCTGGATCATTTTCTTTGTCCTTAACGAAGGCTGCTCCGAAGTTTGTACTTTCTTTGTTCGTGGAAGCGACCGATCCGGTCGTGGGAACGACCGATTTGGGCTCCCAATCGTTCGTGTAGGCGCTCGCTAGAGGTCCGGCTGCTGGCGGTGCAGGTAGACTCCAGTCGCCATCTTGGTGAGGCCCGCGGCTCATTGTCGGAAAGTAATCTGACATTTTCTGCGCTTTTGGTGGGTCTTGGAGTTGTCTCCTCATACCCTCCTGTGCTGCAGACGGTAGGAAGTCTGAGGGTTTTAGTTGTGGAGGTTTAAATGCTCCCTGAGCGCTGATTTTTTAGTCGATCCCCTGTAGGAGAGCAGAGCTCTGTGTCTAAGTGGCCATATTCTCCGGCAGTCGCCACGCCCCCTACACAACTGCTTTTGACTAGTGACAGAACACTACCAGAATCAAGCAGTGCAGTGACTGGCTTCCCATCAACAGAAATCATACACATTTGTCTTTCTATGCGACCTGAACATGAGGCCGTACATGCAACCTGTGCAAACAGAGAAAGGCATCTATTCACATAAGTAAAATCACATTGCATTGGTTCATCATTCAGGGGACAATTGGCAGCAATATGTCCCAATGCATGGCATTGGTAGCACTGTATGTGATCTATACCCAGTCCTCTTACAGACCTCAAAGGCCTTCCTGGCTTCTTTGGCCAGTCTCCAGGTCTAGGGTCCAGAGTCTCGTTAGTTAACACAGCAGTCTTATCCGTTTCCCCATGCCCTTGAGTGCTGGGACAGTCTTACGGGATCCGCTGGGGAGCCTTTCACCCCTTGACACACTGAATCAGCACAGACGGGTTCAGCAGATCCTCAGCAGCCGTATGTCTCTCCACAA
This sequence comes from Glandirana rugosa, assembly GCA_018402905.1. Classification (NCBI taxonomy): domain Eukaryota; kingdom Metazoa; phylum Chordata; class Amphibia; order Anura; family Ranidae; genus Glandirana; species Glandirana rugosa. The sequence continues at coordinate 114,485 of BLSH010464413.1, forward strand.
GGTTCACCAGTTGGCTTGCATTTTTGGGGACCCCATGGCTGACCCATTTCCTCAAAGCAGCAGGGAGCGCATGGAGATAGCAGTCCATTACTACATGCCCACAATCTGGGGGCCCGGCAAGGTTTCCGGCTGCAACCACTTCCTTGTAAGATGGACCAGGTCAAACATTTGGGAGCGGGGGCTTGTTCATGCGGCAAGTCCACTGATGCATCCGTTGGGCCCAGACTGCCATGGTGACCCATAGGCATGCAAGTATTTCTGACTTTAGAGTCTCATAGTCCTGGGCCTCATCTAGTTCCACATCAAAATAGGCCTTTTGGGGTTCACCTGTGAAGGGTGCTAACAGTCCCGCCAATTGTTCTTTTGGCCATCCTTCGTGATGGGCAACTCTTTCAAAAGTTGTGAGGTACTCCTCCACGTCATCCGCAGGTCGTAAGAGGCATGTACCAACTTTGGTCCCACTGCCACGGGAGGCGTGGACCCCATTTTTAACTCCACCAGAGCCTCCACCAGCTGGCAGTTAATCTCCTGCTGGGCTTCATGCTATCGGCGACTCTCCTCCCACTGTACTGCTTGTGCGACCTGGAGGTTGGTCTCCCGCTGGGCCGCAGTCACCTGTAGCAAGGCCTTCAACATGTCCTCCATTTTGGAAAGTTGCCTGCTGAGTCCACTATGTGTGGGAGATTAGCTTGTGGGGATCACCATTCCTGGGAAAAAGGCAGCATGCAAGCAAACTTTCTTAAAATTCTGGTGGGTTGCCAGGTTTATTAGAAAAGGTTGCAAGTCATAATAAACAAACAAAATAGAAAAACAAATCCTTGCCATCCGGTGCTAAACTATACAGAACAAGTTACCTCACTCTACAGTGCCGGACTCGTCTTAGACACTCCCAAACAAAATCAAATGCTAACCTTTCTTTTAGAGTCTTTAAGCAACCAATTCCCATTGTGTAGCTGTCTCAGAGTAGCGTTAATGAGTCCCAGGCCAGAGCAAACCCTTACTCTCTTCTTGGTCATTTAAAGCACCTGAAGGAGGATTTGACTGGAACAGAAACTCTGGGCCAGAACCAGCTCTGCCAGGGTGGCTGGCAAAAACTGGGCTGGTTTCTCTCTAGTCCACTCCAAGTGAATGCATGTGAGGCGACAGATATCAACCATCTACTATCTCGCCTCGCATAACATAGCAATATATATTCTTACACTGCCTAAACTGACTCTATAAGCTATACACTAAAAGAGCTGTACATATAGTCTACACGGAAGGCAGCATATTATATATACATATGCTACATACTGTACATATATATTCTTACCATGCCTGTATATAGGCTACATTAGATCTATATACTACACTGCCTGCACTGCCTGTATATACTCTGCACTAGATCTATATACTACACTACTTGTACTGCCCTTATATACTCTCTACGCTAAATCTATATACTACACTGCCTACACTGCCTGTATATATTGTCTCTACACTAGATCTATATACTACACTGCCTGCCTACACACCACTAGCTAAACTAGCTTCATGTCACAGGTCTCAAGTCTGTTCACAGCACTACATAAGGGCCGCTGTACAAGCCGCCTTATATAGTGTGGGCATGGACTGAAACCCCCTGAGCCATGATTGGCCAAAGGCACCCTGCCTTTTAGCCAATCATGGCTCTCACAGCAGAGCATGCTGTGATTGGCCAAAGCATGTAGGTCATGCTTATGCTTTGATCAATCAGGGGGCGGTATTTCCCCATGATTTCACTGCATTATGGGGCACTCAAATTTCCCGTGCACATCTCATAATGTTCGTGATTCGCCGAACAGGCAAACCCCTGATGTTCGAGCCGAACATATGTTCAACTTCGGGGAGTAGAGAAATGTATTTTTTTAGCTCAGGGATAAGCCTGAGCTGTGAATCTGGGTCAGTGTTCAGTGTGTTAGGCTGGATAACTCATCCTGAAAATTCTGGTGCCTCCTCCTGTTTTCCGGGACATTGGAGAATGTTCTAGACATAGTGTGTGGTAGCTAGGAAGGCCTGTTTGGAATATTAATGAGGGCCTCAGCCAATCCCCAGCAAAAAGGATAGAAGGGGGCAGATTCACCTAATAAATAGCATGAGTCATGCCAGCAGGGGCAGTCAGGTGGAAGATGGAGATGGAGTGCTGAGGAGGCTGTCGGTGGCCCTTGAAGGGTCACCTTGGGCCTGGGGCTTGGGGGCTGGAAGGATCCTGCCACAACATACAAAGGAACACCTTCCCGGAGGCACTGGAGCAAGAAGAGAGGACAGCGGGATCAGGTCAGCACTGCCAGGAGATCTGAGAGTCAGCCAGGTTGGCTAGTGAGTGTAAGTATGGAGAACTGTAGGGAGCAGTTAGCCTGGAGGGCTATTGAAAGGGGCAGCTGAAGCTAGGGGTGTTGCTAGTGTCTGAAGAGTTGGTGCTGGGATTAGTAGCCACAGGAGTAATGCAAGTTGGACACTGAGTTTATCTACACACCCAAGGGGCCTTGGGCTCCTGCCCATAATGGACCATTGCTTTAATCTCACTGAGTGACTGTCAGATCCTTACAATGTTCTAGCTGGTTTCTGCAAGCAAGTGAGTTCTGGATGAAGAAATGTGGCTGTACATAGAGACTGTATATAGTGACTGTATATAAGAAGAGCTGTCCCTGAAGTTTGTTCTGAAGTCAAGTGGGCATCCCATAACCTCCCATTTCTATCCAAATTATTGTCCCTCAAAAAATAAATCAAGTTTGTGATTAACTAGGAGTGCAGAACCCGATGTAAATATACTGTATATTGGGGAACGTATGCTCACAGGAGGGGAGGGATAGGGTACAACACAGAGAAATAGCCCAAAGGGCAACAATGGGGCACTGCAAGGGTCCCCTGTTCACAGAGTATAGATAAGGCACAGCAAGTGAAAATGATCCTCTGAGCAGTAATATGGAACAGCAAGAATTAACTGTTGATGGCGTGGCAATATGGCACAGCAAGGGGGGATAGTCCACATGGCAGCAAAATGGCAGGGTAAGAGGCGATGATCTTCTGGGCAGTCATATGACATGACAAGGATTAAGAGTCCATGGAGTGGCGATATTGTACAGCAAAGGGAGAATGGCCACAGGACAGCAATATGGTATTGCAAAAAGGAAAAATGAAGCTTAGGATAGTGATATGGTGAAGTAAGAGTTAATAGGCCACCGAGTGGCAATTTGGCACAGAAAAGGGCAATACAGGAAGGTTCAAGCATGCACACTGAGGAACCCTGATGGTCCTGGGCAGCAGGAGAGGTGGTCTGGGAAGATAGGTCCCTGGGCAAGCAAACACTGGGTCCAGAAAGAGAGGAGCAGAAGGTACAGATAGAGAGGCAGCTGTACAAAGAGAGGCATGGGGCAGCTTCAGGAGTTCCAACCTTAATCTTGGGTCCACGGAGGCACAGGTAGCCTGCAGGGGAGCATACCATCGGATTGCCTGGTAACAGGTTCTGCCCCATTCCCTTGAAGCCACAACAGTAACATAGCTGGAGGCAAGCTCTTTGTCTCCGGCAAAACACACTTCTTCCCATGCTGTGCCCTGCCTGAGACAGACAGCTCACTCCAGCTGTACTCCTGATGTAGCTGCATGGGGAGGGGGTGGAGTCTGTTGCCTGGGCAATCCAATACACAGGTTTAGGTCCCAGCTTAGATATATATGTATATATACCTCAGCCAGAGGGAAGTAGTCAGACTCTTGTTGCTAGTCCCTTGAATGCTTCCTGTGACTTTGAGGAACTCCTGGAGACACCATTTGCCTCTCCTTGTCCAGCTCTGCCTGAACTTTCTGCTCCTCTCTGTCTGGACCCAGCATGTCCCTGCCTGAGGACTTGCCTCCATTAACCATTCTGGACCAGTTTCCATCACCCAGACCAGCTCACCAATTGCCTGGGACCTTCCTCAGTATGTGTGTTTGAGCCTTTCTGTACCCTGCCACCTAGGGGAAGGAGATCTGCAGCTGGTATAAGGGAATCCAGACACTGGTTACTGCAGAGATTCTGAGGCCTGGTGCCTCGTACAGAGGAGACGTGGAGAGATCAGAACTATGTGCAAGGTGCCAGCTGTTGGTTTCATGTCTCCCCACATGTATATGGTGCAGGTGGTGGGTGACATACGAGGAGTGGAGGAGGAAGCTGGCTGCTTTGACAGGCAGTGACATTGACCTACCAATTCTGTACAATGGCATGCTATGGGAATCAATAATTCTGAACAAATACAGATCTTATTCTGCATGACCCCCAAAACTCTTTTAACACCATAGTAACTCACTAGTTTACCAACTTTTTTTTGTTGAGTGTTTTCCCTAGCAGAATGAGTTTGAAGATAAAAAAAAAACAAAAAAAAACAAAAGCAAAAAAAGAACGAAGTGGAGTGATTTTTAAATATCTCATTCATTAATAATATAATTTTACCAGAAAAAACACATATTTTTTTAGGGAAGTATGTCTTGAAAAGGAATAATATTCATTTGAAACATGAAGTGTGCCAAATAAGAAATATAAAAAGAAATCAACTTTATTAGACCAGTTACATTGATATAGATTTTATATTTTCGGATTGAAATGACTATTTTTCTGTTCTTTGTTCTGTAGGGTAAATCGGTGTCAGTCGATGTGTATGAAGCTCCGGTAATTGTGTCTCCTCCTGAGCAGAGCTGTTGTTGACTGAGAAGATCTGCTGTGTGCCATGAAATGTTCTCCGCTCTTCTGTGCCTGTTACTTGCTGATACTCATCCTTTCCATCACATATTATGGAGTAATATTGACCCGGAGCTCAGCACCTGGTTTTAGACTTAATATGATAAGGCCAAGGTTTGAGTATGAATATTACCAGGATGGAGATATCATTATCGGAGGATTAGTCTCTGCTCACATGCAAAGCACTGTTCATTCATATACTGAAATATATCCACATATGTCTAAAGATTTACCTCCAGTCTTTTCCATGTGTCATAAGTAAGTTTCAATTTATCATCTTTTTTTTTAACCATAGATTTTTTTTTCAAATAAGACAATACATCAACACATCTTACAAGCAATGTGCCAGATTTGTACAAGAGTATCACAAACATGTAACAAACATCAATTTTCATTATACATCCATGGCAAGAGACATTTATCAATGTATAGAGAAACATAATTGACCATAGTGCTAAGGGCCTTATGTTGGGGAAGTTTCTTTGGGGTCGTGTATGCCTGACACCCCTGATGGGAACTTTCTGTGACCAGGCATTTGAGAAGGACCCCTCGTCCCCGGTCTTGACCCTGATTCCCTATAGTTTATTTTAAATGTCAGGGGGTGACTCAATTTCTCTTATTGATAGAGTTCAAATATAAGAGTAGGGGAGATGTCCAAATCACAGAGATTGCTATGATTCCTATAATTTGTTATTGGATGGAATGTTTTTAAGAAAATACATTTTTTACAGTAGAGAGGATAAATTTATTTGGATTTATGCTGGGAATTTGATAAGGCACCAGAACCCTTAGTGTCATGTACCTGGTGGTTGAGTCTGACTTATGCCGGGGCAACCTCTCTTGCGGCCCTGGTTCCAGAACCCCTGGTAGTGCAGACAGGGAGCTCAGGAGCACAGGGGGGCACGAGGGCTGGACAAGTCTCTGATGGCTGGTACAGGTCCACAGATGCTCGTGCGGGCTGAAGAGTAGTGGTGCGGTGGTTGGCAACTGGCTGGCAGCGAGGTACAGAGGGATCAGGCAGACGGGTAGTCAGGTGCAGGCTGGGTCGGTAACGGGCTAGCGACTGAGGTACAAGAGGAGCAGGCAAGGAAGAGTGGCCGTAAACAATCTGAGGTCGGGGAAGGCAGATAGCAGCAAAGTCCAAAGGGTAGCCGGGGTCACAGGAACAGGAAGTCACTCAGAACAGATACTGGGGGTCACAGGTGCAGGAATGCTGTAGAACGGACAGCACTTGCCTCTTGGTGCTGTCCTGCTTAAATGGCCACATATTGGAGCCGCGGGCACACGCACGCGCACGTGAACGTGCGCGGATGTGCGTGAACGCGCGCGGGAGTAAAGAAACGGCCAGCAAGTGCATTTTCCTAACATTGCCCCCCCAACGGGCAACCTCCGGATGCCCATCCGGGCTCTCTTGACCAGATTGTTCCTCCAAAATGCCTTAATAAGTTCTTGGGCATGCAGAAATGGCATGGACACAATAGCTGCAGAGTGATGTGTGAGTGCAGGCTCCTCCCTCTAGACGCGTATCGTCAAACGATAGGACCTCTTCAGTAGAGCTCTACTGAAGAAGTCCTATCATTTTTTTTTTTTTTTTTACAAATAGAAGACATTTTTAATATACAATATAATGCAATATAAACCACACACACTTTATTTAAGCTTGATGCTCTTCTTAACCCCTGCACGGATTCCAGATATCTCTCCGGAGTATCTGACCTCCTCCTTGCGAACCTCTCGGACCTGGCCCTTTCTGCGGATTTTGGCACGCCTGAACTTCTCTCTGTGTTTAACTCTGGGGTTTCGGTCAATCTTCTTCCTTTTAGGTGTAAGTCCTTTATTTTTCGCAATCTGGTAAGCAGAGGCGTTGCTAGGGGTGGCTATTGGGGCTATAGCCCCGAGTCTGGGGCCCATAGCCCCGAGTCTCTTACCGAGTGGATGCAGTTCTGCAATTAGCAGGTATGTCCCAGTCCAGAATGCAGGATGCAAGGGCAGACTGAGCCGTGGTGGCTCCAGCTCCACCCTCGCCTCCACCTGACTCTACTCCTGGTCACTAGTTGCTAGAGCTGCCTAGTGTCTAGCAACCAGTGACATCACGGCCACGACTCCCTCCCTGCCCAGCATTCAAAGCGGAGGATGGTTCCACTTCCTCCTCCTCCACGCTAGTTCTTGTGGGGCCTAAAGAGTTGAGCCCAGCCCCTTGTCATGGTCCTGGACTGGAGCAGACGCTGCTGGTCCGGTGACGGTGGGGTGCAGGGCAGTGGCATCTTCAAGTAGGGAGGGGGAGGCCTGGGCAGCCGGGAAGAGCCCAGGAGGGAGTTAGAGAGAGAAGACGACGCCTCATCACAACCCTGAGCAGCATCCCCGGTGCTTCCCAGAGCCTGCACTCCTTCTCCAAGCTCCTCTCCTAGCTCGCTGTGACTGTCATGGAGCAGGAAGAAAAAAGGCTGACCGAGGATGGGTGGGAGGTAGGTGGATCCCACATACCTACCCACACAGAGGCTGGGACAGTAGGGACTGCAGGCAGGGCTAGGGGGTCTCTCTTTCACCCCCTCATATCCACCCCCCTCTCTCTCTGATGTGTGGGGAGGCTCTCTGGGGACCCTGATGTATGGGGAGGCTCTCTGGGGACCCTGATGTATGGGGAGGCTCTCTGGGGACCCTGATGTATGGGGAGGCTCTCTGGGGACCCTAATGTATAGGGAGGCTCTCTGGGGACCCTGATGTATAGGGAGGCTCTCTGGGGACCCTGATGTATGGGGAGGCTCTCTGGGAACCCTGATGTAAGGGGGGCTCTCTGGGGACCTTGATGTATGGGGGGTTCTCTGTAGACCCTGATGTATGTGGAGCCTCTCTGTAGACCCTGATGTACGAGGAGGCTACCTGGGACCCTGATGTACGGGGAGGCTCTCTGGGGACCCTGATGTATAGGGGGCTCTCTGGGGACCCTGATGTAAGGGGGGGCTCTCTGTGGACCCTGATGTAAGGAAGGGGCTCTCTTGGGACCCTGATGTAAGGAAGGGGCTCTTTGGGGACCCTGATGTAAGGAAGAGGCTCTCTTGGGACCCTGATGTAAGGAAGGGGCTCTCTGGGGACCCTGACGTAAGGAAGAGGCTCTCTGGGGACCCTGATGTAAGGGGGGGCTCTCTGTGGACCCTGATGTAAGGGTGGGCTCTCTGTGGACCCTGATGTAAGGAAGGGGCTCTCTGGGGACCCTGATGTAAGGAAGGGGCTCTCTTGGGACCCTGATGTAAGGAAGGGGCTCTTTGGGGACCCTGATGTAAGGAAGAGGCTCTCTGGGGACCCTGATGTAAAGAGTGCTCTTTGGGGACCCTGATGTAAGGAGGATCTGCACTCAGATATGTAACAATATTTATATGTATATACACACACACACACACACACACACACACACGTGTGTATTATATACATGTGTATGCCCGCTCAAGAGCTCTAGCCCCAGATCTTTTGTAGACCTAGCAACACCCCTGCTGGTAAGTAATAGCTCTCTTTGCATTGGGATCCATTACTCCTGTTGGTACCTCATCAGCTTCCTCTGTATTCCCACGTTTCCTTTTTTCTAGTAGTTTCCTCTATATCATCTTGTAATAGCTCAGAGCATCTTCTTCATCCAGATCTGAGTCAGTGTTTTCTGGCTCCTCTAGGGGACGCTTGACAGCTGCTTTCTTGGAAGCTTTTGGTCGACCATTTTGGCGTTTAAATGCACTTGGATTTTTCTGGAAATTTTCACTTAGAAGCAAATGTATTTCTGGGGATAATCTCTGATCCACAACCGCCAATTTATTTATCAGATTTTTATATGTGACCAGTCTTTCTATCACGGGGTGCCCGGTGATTGGCAGTCTCTTGGCTTTCAAAAACAGGTAATAGCTGATATTTGTGCAATAGTTCATATACAGCTGGAATTTAGTCTGCAGGTAGGCACTACCCTTTCCTTCAGGGATGGTCCCATCTTTCACCATCTGCAACAATGGTTCCAATTCATTTTTCACCTCTTCTAACTTAATCTTCAGATCCTGAGTAAGTTCCAGTAGCTCCGGAGATTCCTTATTCATCAATTTGCGTTTCTCCTTATCAGACATTTTCTCCAAATCCTTTACAATCTTTTCCTCGGACATCTTCTCATCACTCGGTTTTGCGCTAAATTCCTGTAAGAAATCCAGGCCATAATCCTCCTCACTGAGGGTCTTTGCCAACCGTTGCTGGATATTTTTGGCTTCCTCCTCTTCTTCTTCAGCCTCCACCTCTAGCTCCTCTTTTTTTTGCTGTATTCCTAGTAGTCCGTGTCATAGTACAGCTTCATCTTCTGTCCCCAGGCCAAAGCATCCGGAAGACCATCATTTGCACGATCTTCTAGGTCACTTCCCATTGAAATCTGATCATCTTCATCCTCTGCCTCCTCTTCGTCACCCTCTTCATCATCATCATCATCTTCCTCCTCTTCAGGAATATTAAGGGGCATATCCTCATCCTCACTGTCGTATTGTTCTACATCACTGTCAAATTTTACTCCTTTTTTCATCAGACTCTTAAACTTCCCCTCGTGGTAATCATCAATTTCATCATTATAATGCTTTGAGGAGAGCTCCTTTGTGGAAGGGATATCTGCATTGGACAAGGATTCATCATACACAAGTTCATGTTCTTTTTTGGGTCTCTGATTCCTGGGAGCCTTCCCCATCCTCCCCTCTTCTGCAGTCCCCGTCCCCACGTGTCTAAGAAGTCCTATCATTTGACAACACCATCCCCAGCTCTCACGGCTTTACAGTGCTGTTTCGAGCAAGTGTTTCTTGTACTGTTTGGGGCAAAAATAAAAGCATATAAACGGAGAGCATTAGATCCTGTCCTTTTCTTTTCCATGCCTTAATGATTCATATGGATTATTTGGAGATTGGTTTAAAAGAAACGTGGAAGTGTTTATCTTGTGTCTGGAAGGAGCGGTGATTAAACTTGAGAGCTATAAAGGATATATTTCAAAGGCTATTTTCCCACTATATTGAGGTGAGAGGCCAATATAGTTGGTGGAGGATATGAATCCCACATGTGTGATGCGATTCCTGAAAACATGATCGGTGCCTTTATTCTCAATGCTTGCTTTCACTCATGGATCTATTTTCGCTATGCTTTATTGCATATTGAAGGAGAAAAGTGATGGACTATTGATGCAATTTATTTTGCTGCTATATTAATTCAATCATTTATATTTTTGAATAACAAAAATTTGTTTATATATATATACACTATTTGGCACTTTATTTAGAGTTTTTTATATTCACCCATATATGCAGATATATGTATGCACTTACTTTGCACTTTATTCATTATTAGTAGTATAATTTAGCACATATATGGTGTAAAACAGTGGTTATCAACTCCAGTCTTTGGGACCCACCAACAGGCCAGATTTTAAGTATTGCCTTGGGGAGATGCAGACTAGAATACTGCAATCACTGAGCAGCCAATGATATCACCTGTGATGTATTTCAGTTAGCCTGCAAACATGGCTTGTTACTGGGTCCCGAGGACAGGAGTTGAGAACCATTGGTGTAAAAGGTTATACTGTGAAGGTATACATGATTTAATATTTGATGAGTGGTTATTTATGTAATAGTTTTTGCACCATCATGAGTATTCTAGTATAAATTTATCTGCTAATAGCGCTGCACTTTATGTTTGATTTACTATTATTGAGTGAAGTGAAATCACCTTATGTGTGTCAGCTGCTTATAATTAGTTAATTTATTAATTTGCGCTGATTGTATTTGTTAATTATCACATCCCAAAACGATCTAACCAGGCCTTCCCCACGTCCTTTCATGCAACCAAAGACCTCGCAAAAACAAAGGGAGTCTCCATTCTCATTTCTAAACATATACCTTTTATTATCACAGACACTTTGGCTGATGAGAATGGCCAATTCCTTTTTCTAAAAGGGACAGACAATTGGCAATATCTACAGCTCCAACTCCGCCCAGACATCCTTCTTCCGCTTCACTATAGACCTACTGACACCCTTCCAATCAGGAATTCTCCTCCAGGGAGGGGACTTCAATGCCGCATTGAATCTTATTGAATACACATCCACGGGTTCTTCCTCCGCGCCCTTCAGAGCTCTCCGGCAAATTAAAATGCAACTTCAACACCTCCTCCTCCACAATGCCTGGCATGCTTTTTATCCAGGGGTCAAAGACTACACTTTCTATTCATCTCCCCATAATCAGTATTCCAGAATTGACTATTTCTTTATTTCATAAAAGGACCTGCCACTATTATCTACAGCTAGCATCGAACCCCTCTTTTTATCGGACCACCACCTGATAACCATTACCCTCTCATGGACTGAAAAGCCACTTACAACTAAGACCTGGAGGCTTGATACATCGCTACTGACAGACCCACTGCAAGCTGACGCAGTTAACAAACAAATTAAAGAATTATTTGAATTAAATAATACACCTGATACGAGCCCTCTATCCCAGTGGGAAGCACATAAGTGTGTAGTCAGAGGCCTCTTACTTAAAATGGCAGCGACACGTAAAAAACCTATGCAAGAACGCATGAATAAGCTTCTAACACAAATACACACTCTGGAGCGTGCTCACAAATTAACTAGGGCCCAACAAACACTGAGGGAACTTGAACAGCTACGCGCCCGTCTTAAAGAGGAACTAGGCCGAAAAGTCCAGAAAAGATTTACCCTAGCACAAAAAATCTTTGAACATGGCAACAGATGCGGTAAATACTTGGCTAGGGCGCTTCAATCCAAGAAGGTCAACTCAACTATACATGCTTTACACACGCCCTCTGGACAAACGCTCTCAGCTAACGCAAGCAATCGCAAACAATTTTGCTAAATTTTACTCAGATCTATACAACTTGAAAACCCGAACATAGACCCCGTGAAACCAGAACACGACAGGAGATAATCGAAGATTTCCTCAGACAATACAGCCCCTTATCCCCACAGCAAGCCAAAGATATAACAGCCAACAAATTTAAAACCGTAATCAAGCAAATGAAACAAAGCAAATGCCCTGACCTTGATGGTTTTCCCCTGGCTTACTACAGATCAGTCTCTGAATCCTTGCTGGCACCCTTCTTGAGGGCATATAACCAGCTTCCAGACCGGTGTGAAAGCATCCATTGAGATGCATGGGGAGCGTTTTTGGTGCGCTTTTTATGTGCTAATTTTAGAGCAAAAATGCCTGAAAAACGCCTTGGTGTGAAGGGGGTCTTAATGTTGACAACTTTTCATGTATACCTATATATACGCTGTATCTTTGTTCCCTTTTTCCACAATAAAATCTACATAAAAAATACAGAGCCCCAGATAGCAGTATACAGAGCCACCAGATAGCAGTATACAGAGCCAATAGTTAGCAGTATACAGAGTCACCATATAGCAGCATGCAGAGCCCCAGATAGCAGTATACAGAGCCACAGATATGAGTATACAGAGTCACCAGATAGCAGTATACAGAGCCACTAGAGAGGGGTATACAGAATCACCATATAGCAGTACACTGAGCCCCAGATAGCAGTATACAGAGTTACCATATATCAGTATACAGAGATGTCACCATATAGCAGTATACAGAGTCACCATATAGCAGTATACAGAGTCACCATATAGCAGTATACAGAAGGGCCCAGGTGACAGTATGCAGAGTCACCATATAGCAGTATACAGAGTCACCATATAGCAGTATACAGAGTCACCATATAGCAGTATACAGAGTCACCATATAGCAGTATACAGAGGCCCAGGTAGCAGTATATGGAGTCACCATATAGCAGTATACATAGCCCCAGATAGCAGTATACAGAGCCACCAGATAGCAGTATACATAGTCACCAGATAACAGTAAACAGAGGAGTCACCATATAGCAGTATACAGAGTCACCATATAGCAGTATACAGAATCACCATATAGCAGTATACAGAGGAGTCACCATATAGCAGTATACAGAGTCATCATATAGCAACATACAGAGTCACCATATAGCAGAATACAGAGCACCAGATAGCAGTATACAGAGTCACCATATAGCAGGATACAGAGGAGTCAACATATAGCAGTATACAGAATCACCATATAGGAGTATACAGAGCCCCAGATAGCAATATACAGAATCACCATATAGCAGTATACAGAGCCCCAGATAGCAGTATATAGAGTCATAATATAGCAGTATACAGAGGAGTCACCATACAGCAGTATACAGAGCCTCAGGTAGCAGTATACAGAGTCACCATACAGCAGTATACAGAGCCCCAGATAGCAGTATACAGAGTCACCAGATAGTAGTATACAGAACCCCAGATAGCAGTATACAGAGTCACCATATAGCACTATACAGAGCCATCAGATAGCAGTATACACAGTCACCATGTAGCAGTATACAAGAGCACCAGATAGCAGTATACAGAGTCACCATATAGCATTATACAGAGCACCAGATAGCAGTATACAGGGTCACCATGTAGCACAGGCATGCGCACAAGCACCCAAAGCAGCTGAAGACCTGGATCTTTTCCTAACATTGCCCCCCCCCAAGGGGCATCCTCTGGATGCCCAACCGGGCCTTTAAGTCTGAGTGTCTCCTCCAGAACCGTTTAACAAGCTCTTTAGCATGGATATGGTCTTTGGGCTCCCATGAGCTCTCTTCCAGTCCATACCCCTTCCACTTGATCAGGAACTGGGTGATTCCCTGCTTCTTCCTGCAATCAAGGATGGCTTCCACCTCGACTCTTCTTCACCATCCACAAGGATCGGCTCAGGTGGAGTCATCCTCCGGTCCGGGAAAGGATCCTGGGTCACGGGTTTCAGCAGGGTGACATGAAACACGGGGTGGACCCGAAGTGATGGTGGCAGATCCAACTCATATGCCACCCTGTTAATCTTCCTCTTCATGGGGAAAGAACCAATGAATCTGGAAAATAGTTTCTTTGACGGGCAAGACAGCCTCAGGTTCTTGGTCGCTAACCAGACTCGGTCACAAGATTGTAAGACCAGTTCCTTACATCTCCTTTTGTCAAAGGCCCTCTTACAGTGTTCCCGTGCCCGGGACAGTGTCTCCTGTAATACTTTATTGTTCCTTTCAAGGAATTCTGTTGTTTTCTGTATCGCTGGCACCATACTTTCTGGGATTAAGTTGGGTATAAATGTGGGATGGTAGCTGAGATTCGCCCAAAATGGAGATTGCTTGGTCGCTGAGTGTACGGTGTTGTTGTAGGTGTTGTTGTGGCATGTGAGTCGCTGGTTCGTTAGAGGTAAAACCCGCTTAGAGTCGATGGTAGGGTGTAAATATGGGTTGAATTAGGGTCTTTCATACCACGGTCGCTATGTCTTTTGTTGTCTTAAGGAACTTTCCTTGTTATTTCATAATGTCCTCTGTGACAGGGCCCGTGCCCTTGTGACATTCTCCCGGAAACTGTTTTCCTCTACATTCCTTGACCAGAATGTTAGAACACTGGCTCAGACCAATCGCTGGTTCTTGGACTCCGACAGAACGGGCAGTTTCTTTGATAAAAGGTCTAAGTAACCAAGAAAGGGGTACTTCTCCTTCTAATTGTCCCACCGTATAC
>BLSH010464413.1:135714-146710 GCA_018402905.1 Glandirana rugosa
GGAATGACTAGCTACCGGGGGTTCGGATCCGGATGGTCGATTCATAGAGCCGGGCCATAGACTGAAAGAAGAGTGTGAGATTGGTGGTTTTTTGCGCCTTTTGTTCCAATAGCTGGTAGGCCTAGGCTTGGGGGCCATCGATCAGTAAGGAAATTACCATTCCCACTTTGGTGGTTTCCAAGGAAAAGGTGTAGGGTTGCAGGGCAAAGTAGAGCTCACAAGCGTTATGGAACGCCGAAACTTCCTAAGGTCCCCTATAAAACGTTCGGGCAAGGGCACCTCGGGCTCCATGGGCAGGGTAACCATGGTGCTGGCAGCCGGCATGCTGGAACGTGAAGGAGCTGGCAGAGAAAGCTCCAGAACCCTGTTTTCCAACTGAGTGTACCCGCTTTGTAAGTCTTTCACCGTTTGGGTGAGCCCTGTTAGATGCAGGCTTAGGTCATCCATCTGATAGGGCCACTGCACAGACTCGGACTGGCTGTCCGTTGCTGTCACGTACCTGATGGTAGAGTCTGACTTATGCAGTAGGCAACCTCTCTTACGGCCCTGGTTCAAGAACCCCTGGTAGAGCAGACAGGGAGCGCTGGAGCACAGGGGAGCACGAGGGTTGGATTGGACACAGATGATGGTATGATGTCTTCCAGAAATCCGTGCAAGACCGAAGAGTAGTGATGCAGGCCGGGTCAGTAACATGCGGGCAAAGCAGTACAGGAGGAGAAGGCAATCGGATGGTCAGGTGCAGGCAGGGTCGTTAACAGGCAAGCAGGTGGAGATACACAGGGGTCAGACAGAAGAGTGGTCATAGGCAATCCGGAGTCGGTGCAGGCAGAGTACAAGTGGATATGGGTTCAAGCCGGGTCACAGGTAAACAGGAAACTCGGAGCACTGTCTACTGGGCATGGAGGAACTAAATACATTTCTGGCGCGTGCACGCGCACGGGAGCGCAAGTGCACGGGCGTGCATGGGCACGTACAGGCGTGCACACAAGCGCCCAAAACAGCTGAAGGCATGGATATTTTCCTAACAGCCCCAGATAGCTGTATACAGAGCCCCAGATAGCTGTATACAGAGCCCCAGATAGCTGTAAACAGAGCCCCCAGATAACAGTATACAGAGTCACCAGATAGCAGTATACAGAGTCAACAGATAGCAGTATACAGAGTCACCATATAGCAGAATACAGAGTCACCATATAGCAACATACAGAGCCCCACAGAGCCGTATACAGAATAACCATAAAGCAGTATACAGAGCACCAGATAGCAGTATACAGAGTCACCATATAGCAGGATACAGAGTAGTCAACATATAGCAGTATACAGAATCACCATATAGCAGTATATAGAATCACCATATTGCAGTATACCTAGCCCCAGATAGCAGTATACAGAGTAACCATATAGCAGGATACAGAAGAGTCAACATATAGCAGTATACAGAATCATCATAAAGCAGTATACAGAGCCCCAGATATCAGAATACAGAGCCCCAGATAACAGTATACAGAGCAACCAGAGAGCAGTATAGAGAGCCCCAGACAGCGGAATGCAGAGTCACCATATAGTAGTATACAGAGTCACCATATAGCAGTATACAGAGCCCCAGATACTAGTATTCAGAGTCACCATATAGCAGTATATAGAGCCCCAGATACTAGTATTCAGAGTCACCATATAGCAGTATACAGAACCCCAGATAGCAGTATACAGAGCCACCATATAGCAGTATACAGAGCCCCAGATAACAGTATACAGAGCCACCATACAGCAGTATACAGAGCACCAGATAGCAGTATACAACGTCACCATGCAGCAGTATACTAAGCACCAGATAGCAATATACAGAGCCCCAGATAGTAGTATACAGAGTCACCATATAGCAGTATACAGAGTCACCATATAGCAGTACACAGAGGAGTCACCATATAGCAGTACACAGAGGAGTCACCATATAGCAGCATACAGAGTCACCATATAGCAGTATACACTTCCCCAGATAGCAGTATACAGAGTCACCATATAGTAGTATACAGAGCCACCAGATAGCAGTATACAGAGCACCAGATAGCAGTATACAGAGTCACCAGATACAGAGTCACCAGATATCAGTATACAGAACCCCAGATAGCAGAATACAGAGTCACCATATAGTAATATAGTTGTATACAGAGTCACCATATAGCAGTATACAGACCACCATATAGCAGTAAACAGAGCCCCAGATAGCAGTACATAGAGCCACCATATAGCAGTATACAGAGCACCAGATAGCAGTATACAATGTCACCATATAGCAGTATACAGAGCCCCAGATAGCAGTATACAGAGTCACCATATAGCAGTATACAGAGTCACCAGATAGCAGTATACAGAGCCACCAGATAGCAGTATACAGAGCCCCAGCAAGCAGTATACAGAGACCCAGATAGCAGTATACAGAGCCCCAGATAGTAGTATACTGAGTCACCATATAGTAGTATACAGAGTCACCATATAACAACACACAGAGCCCCATAGAGCCGTATACAGAATCACCATAAAGCAGTATACAGAGCACCAGATAGCAGTATACAGAGTCAACATATAGCAGGTACAGAGTAGTCAACATATAGCAGTATACAGAATCACCATATAGCAGTATATAGAATCAACATATAGCAGTATACATAGCCCCAGATAGCAGTATACAGAGCCCAGATAGCAGTATACAGAGTCACCATATAGCAGGATTCAGAGGAGTCAACATATAGCAGTATATAGTAGTATACAGAGTATATAGTAGTATACAGAGCCATCAGATAGCAGTATACAGAGCACAAGATAGCAGTATACAGAGCCACCAGATAGCAGTATACAGAGCCATCATATAGCAGCATACAGAGTCACCAGATAGCAATATACAGGGCCCCAGATAGCAGTATACAGAGCCACCAGATAGCAGTATACAGAGCTCCATATAGCAATATACAGAGCCGCAGATAACAGTATATAGAGTCACCATATAGTAGTATACAGAGTCAACATATAGCAGTATACAGAGCCCCAGATAGCAGTATACAGAGCCCCAGATAGCAGTATGCAGAGTCACCATATAGCAGTATGCAGAGCCACCATATAGCAGTATACAGAGTCACCATATAGCAGTATACAGAGCCACCAGATAGCAGTATATAGAGCCCCAGATAGCAGTATACAGAGTCACCATATAGTAGTATACAGAGTCACTATATAGCAGTATACAGAGCTCCATATAGCAGTATACAGAGCCCTAGATAGGGACTCGTGGCACTGACAGACCCCCCCCCCAGAGGCGGGACAAAGTTCCGCACTTGCCCCATCTCTTAGGCGGGCTGGAAGTACGCAGAGTCCAGCAAACCTGAAACACGTCAGAGTTCTGCACTTGCGTGAGTAATCACACAGCCAGCAAGTCCGCCACAGTCCCGCCCCTGCCCACAGCATCCAATGCCAGTCAGTCACTGGCTCAGGGCAGCCAATTAGACTATGTGTGTGCGCCTGTTCAGCGCGCATACATAGTCTTTTATGACTGACCAATCGGCTCACTTCTTGCTGTCAGCAGACAGCATGGAGCCGAGAAATAAAAGAAAAGTCAATATACCGGCGCCTCCTGTAGGGAAACGGGCTGACTTTTTTTTTCTTGTCAGCGGGGGGGAGGTGGCGCCCAAGCACCCCATATTAACCAGCCGCCGCTGCCTATTACATTTTAATCATTATTGTTTACTATGAAAGTGTACGTTTTGTGTGATGCGGTCATGTTGTAATTTCAGAAGAAACCATTTTGTGTATTGTGAAAACTTCTCAATATCCTGCAGGCTTGACACTGAAGAGTACAAAAGCATCTTGGCGATGATCGTTGCTGTCAATGAGATTAACAAGGACCCCAATCTTCTGCCCAATGTTACCCTGGGCTATCACATATTTAATACTTGTTCTGATCCAGTGAAAACGTTGGGATATGTCACAAAGATATTGTCTGGAGAAAAGGAAACTCCTAACTATCAATGTAAGAGACATGGAGAAGTGGCTGGTTTTATTGGTGAAAGTACTTTTCATACAAATCGTGCGCTGATCCAGTTACTTAGTATGTATCGGTATACACAGGTAAGTGATCACGTCAATATATTATGTATGTAATATGGTGGATTTACTAAAATCAAACGGACTGTGCACCTCACAAGTGCGATTGTACTCGTTTTCCCCAGAGCTTAGTAAATGCGGTAAAGCTTCACTTTGGAAAGAATACTCAATCAGTTGCAAGGAAATTTTTTTTAAAAAAACAGCATTTTTGCTTGCACATTTTCTGCACTCTGTCCAATAGATGGCTTAGTTCAATTAAGGTAGAATTTTTGTAGCTTTACTTTTCTAGAATGTGTGCAGATCAGAATGAAAAGAAATAGGAATATTTCCAGTACACAGAACATTGTAACTTAGAGAAATTATTCAGTGATCATCATCCACAAATCCAAATGGGTCCAACCACTTTACAGTTTTAATTGCTTGAACGACAGAGAAATACAGGTGGTTCAATCCCACATATCCCTTCCGTAGGTTCTACGAGATGTTTTCTGGTGTTTGGGATCTAATGCCAGCTGTGTCATTTGTTCAAGTCTCCTTTAACCACTTAAATACCGGCACGTTCACTCCCTTCCTGCCCAGGCCAATTTTTAGCTTTTAGCGCTCTCATACTTTGAATGACAATTGCGCTGTCATGCAACACTGTACTCATATGACATTTTTAGCATTTTATTCACATAAATAGAGCATTCTTTTGGTGGTATTTAATCACCACTGGGTTTTTTATTTTTGTGAAATAAAAATTTTGAAATAGAAACGTTTTTTCTTCATTTCTTTTATACAATTTTGTAAATACATAATTTTTCTCCTGCACTGATGGGCACTGATGAGGCAGAAATAATGAGGTGGCACTGATGGGCACTGATGATGAGGCACTGATAGGCAGCACTGATAGGTGGTACTGGTGGGTACTGATAGGCGGCACTGATAGGTGGCATCGATATGCAGCACTGATGGACACTGATAGGTGGCACTGATGAGTACTGATAGGCGGTATTGATAGACAAAACTGATGGGCACTGATAGGCAGCAATGATAAGCACTGATAGGCAGCACTGATGGGCACTGATAGGGGGCACTGATAGGTGGCACTGATGGACACTGATAGATGGCATTGATAGGCAGCACTGTTGAGGTGGCACTGATTGTCATCCCTGGTGGGCACTGATTGCTATCCCTGGTGGGAAATTCACATCCCTGAAATGGGCACTGATTGCCATCACCGGTGGGCATGGTTTGGGATTGCACAGAGCAGCCCGGCACCACCTCTTCTGGGATCCCCCACTGGCACTCCCAGCTCCTCCTCTTCTGCGTGTGCCCCTATAGCAGGCTGCTTGCTCCTGAGCCAAGCTGTGTGCATCCATTGACACACCTAGTGAGGCTCGGCCATGTCCATCGCACCCTCTTCACAGGATATGATTGACAGCAGCAGGAGACAATGAGAGAGAGAGACTAGTGCCACTGCAGATGGACACAGCGCTGGATTGAGATAGGATTTGGGCAAGTATAAAGGGAAGTGAGGTGGTGATACAATTAGTGGGACATTTTTTTAACGTAATGTAGGGAATTCATTGGGGTAAAACATGTCTATCCTTTAGAGCCATTTAACCAATCAAGTGACAGCATTAGGGGTCCATCGGATGTGTGTATGAGAAGTCCCTTGGATGAAAAGAGTCAGGAAGAAATCAATAAGTAATGCTAACAATGGGTGTAGAGATAGAAATCTACGTTGATCTTCATTCACATCACCAATGTTCACAGACAACTGCCAAGTGTGTGTCTTTACATGTGACTACTGCAGTGATTTTCCAATAAGAAGGAAGAGAACCATGAGATTCTTACTGATGGGCAATAAAAAACACAAAATTGAGGAAGCAGACAACACACATGTAGCATATACACACTATATTGCCAAAAGTATTGGAACACCTTCCTTTACACGTACATGAACTTCAATGGCATCCCAGTCTTAGTCTGTAGGGTTCAATATTGAGTTGGCCCACTCTTTGCAGCTATAACAGCTTCAACTCTTCTGGGAAGGCTGTCCACAAGGTTTAGGAGTGTCTATGGGAATGTGTGACCATTTTTCCAGAACCTCATTTGTGAGGTCAGGCACTGATGTTGCAAATTCTGGATGGACCCTCTGCACACTGCGATTCACCCTTTCCAGCAAACTATGCAATGCAGAACAGGGATCTTTAGTTCATACATATTGCAATACATGTTTAAGCCGGCCAGCTGAGTCAAATTAATCCCTCTTATGGCTAGTCCTTCTCTGCTTTGCCACTGCAAATGCTACAGTGGACAGCATGCCAACCTGGGGCATAAAGACATAAGGTGGGGGAGAAAGGGTGGAGGACCTTGACTGATCCGCACAGAGTCCTAACCTCAACCTGATAGAACACCTTTGGGATGAATTAAAGCAGAAACTGTGAGCCAGGTCTTCTTACGTTACGTCTAACTTCAGTTCCTGACCTCACAAATGTGCTTCTGGAAAAATGGTCAAACAGTCCCATAGACACTCCTAAACCTTGTGGGAAAGCCTTCCCAGAAGAGTTGAAGCTGTTATAGCTGCAAAGGGTGGGCCAACTCAATATTGAACCCTACGGACTAAGACTGGGATGCCATTAAAGTTCATGTGCATGTAAAGGCAGGTGCCCCAATACATTTGGCAATATTGTGTATAAAGTTGAACAATGAGAAATTAAATTTTTTAGATTGAAAAAAAAAGTGGGAAACAGGACTGAAACCACCATTTTCCATAAGACAACAGCGGGTAATACACTGCTCCATGCCACCAGCCACCATTCATGCCCATTAATGAGGGGGATCCTCTATAGACAGTGTAGCCAGGAGTTGGCTAGTGTTGCCTGCATATTCAATAGACACTCTGCAGTCTTGCCACATTAAGACCATTTCCTCCTAATGCCTAACTGAAATCAAGGTGAATGAGAACTGAGAAGGGAGCATAGTATCTTGGGACATGTTGTCTAAAGAGTCAAGTTCTATATTCAGTCAGACTGTAATGAACTACAAATCCCAGCTGGCTGGGGAAATAGAATATAAAGCTGGGAGAGGTAATAAGAAGCCTGGGTGGGGACAGAATCAGCCTCTTGGGACCACGGTCTGGATCTGCAAGCTGTGACTCAGTGTCAGACAGTGCTGTGGCCCAGTTGTGGCCTGTGCAATAGGGAGAAGGAGAGTCGATGCAAGTGGGTGTGGAAGTATCCACTGCCAGCCACTCCTAGCCATTCAATGGCAGCTTGGAGGCCACCGTCATCACATCCACGCTAGATCATGCTGAACCATAGTGTGGTGCGACACGAATACGAGCTCTATACCATAGGATGCTCAAGCAAGTAATTTTATGGCATGGCTAATGGCATGGCTGTGATTGGCCAGTGCACCATGTGACCCAGCTTCTATATGGGGCTGGAGTCACCGTGCTGCATGTCATATGCTCTCAGGATAGTTTAGGGAGAGGATGCTGCTGGCTCTGTGAGGGACAGATTGCAGATATTATAGAACACCTCATCCTGCATTACTGAACGATCTGATTGTGGACTAGGGAGAGATACTAATACTGCTGCTTTGAGGGACAGATTGCAGACCTCATCCTGCTGCACAGAACGATCTGACTGGGCTAGGTAGAGTTGGTTGCTTTAAGAGAAAGATTATTATTCTAAAATCATCATCAAGTTGTACAGGGAAAGGTTCCAGCTGTTGCTTTAAGGGAAAGATTATTGTTCTAAAATCATCATCAAAGTGTGTGGGAAAAGCCTGTTTCAGCCGCAGGGAGCCATATTAGTGTTCTAAAATCATCTTCAAATTGTGTGGGAAAAGCCTATATCAGCCACAGGGAGCCATATTAATGTTCTAAAATCATCTTCAAATTGTGTGGGAAAAGCCTATATCAGCCACAGGGAGCCATATTAATGTTCTAAAATCATCTTCAAATTGTGTGGGAAAAGCCTATATCAACCGCAGGGAGCCATATTAGTGTTCTAAAATCATCTTCAAATTGTGTGGGAAAAGCCTATATCATCCGCAGGGAGCCATATTAATGTTCTAAAATCATCTTCAAATTGTGTGGGAAAGGCTTATTTCAGCCGCGTGTAGCCATATTGGTGTTCTAAAATCATCTTCAAATTGTGTGAGAAAAGCCTATTTCAGCCGCGGGGAGCCATATTAGTGTTCTAAAATCATCTTCAAAGTGTATGGGAAAAGCATATTGCAGGCACAGGGAGCCATATTAGTGTTCTAAAATTTAGAACACTAATATGGCTCCCCGCGGCTGATATAGGCTTTTCCCACACAATTTGAAGATGATTTTAGAACACTAATATGGCTCCCTGCGGCTGATATAGGCTTTTCCCACACAATTTGAAGATGATTTTAGAACACTAATCTTTCCCTTAAAGCAACAGCCGGAGGCTTTCCCTGTACAACTTGGAGATGATTTCAGAATCTAAAATCATCTCCTAGTTCTATAGGGAGAGGTTCCTACTGTTTTCTAAAGGGACAGATTATTGTTTCTTGCACAAAATTAAAAAGTGCATCTACATTGCTGGTTAAAAAAAAAAAAAAAAAATTCCAAAAATGAAAAAAACAGTGTTGGCTACCTCCTCCTCCTCCACCACCACTTTCACTGCCTCCTCAACCTCCAACTCCACATCCACCTCCATTTTTGATTTTTTTATGTTATTTTAGGTTAAAAATTATTTTAAGTTATTTCCCTATCCCCATTTCTTTGTAGGGCACTTGCCCTAACCTTACCCCCATTTTCCTTCCTTTTGCAGACCTCTAGGACTTGCCATGACTTTGTCATAGCCATTTTTGTGCCTAAAAGTTCGGGTCCCCATTGATTTCAATGGGGTACGGGGTCCGTGTCAAAGTTCGGGTCCAAAGACTGGACCCGAACCCGGACTTTGTCCTGAAGTTCGGCCGAACCAGCAAAACCCGATCTTCCAGAGGTTTGATCAACTCAATTCAGGGGGTCTCCGTGAAGGAGCCAGCTGAGAGCCCAGAAGAGAAGGGAGAGTAAGAGAACTAGAAGCAAATGCCAGAACAGGGTTTCAGGGATGGCAGCCCTACCATCTCCTCATTCAAGCAACCAGGGCAGGGAAAACGGGCACAGAGAGTAAATGTTTTGCCACCTCCTAAAGCCATTATTAGATCTTCCCAGTGCATGACCAGGCTTAACCCAAAAGTGCCCTATCCAAAGCGAGACCCAGAGGATTTGCCAGTATGGTTGATGGGGACATCCCCAATTGTGTCTGTGCAAGTGAAACACATCTACACTAAAGTGCTGTTAGATACAGGGGCACAGGGCACATTGTTATATAGGGATTTCTATGACTGATACCTGCAACATACTCCTTTATGCAAACTGGAAGAATTGGAAGTCTGGGGAATTGGGACTGACAAGTTTCCCTATGATGGGTACATTCCAATCAAGGTCACATATGGGCCACCAGCCACCAGGAAAGTAGAAACATTTGACACCCTCGGGAAAGTATGCCCTAGGCCCCCCAGGGGTTAAAGAGAACTCCATGCTAATTGGAACTAATACTGATCTGGTGTGGAAATGATTTGTCCTATTGATCAGAGAAGATGGTGCGGTAATTGAGCCCACACGCTCAATGTGTTCGGGGCGAGCCTGGGAGCTGGTGCGGTGGACTCGATCGCTGCCGGCTACCCGCGATAGCCCCCCCGCACTGAAAGAACGGAGATCCGTGTAAGTAAAGACGGACCTCCGTTCTGTGGGGGGGGGGAGGGCTGTGATCACAGCCTTCCTCTGCATGGAAGCTGTGATCACTTCCCTTCCCCTGCTAGGGCATCCCACACACGGTTAGAACACGCCCAGGGAACACAGTTAACCCTTAGAGCGCCCCCTGCAGGTTAACCCCTTCACTGACAATGGCATTTACACAGTAATCAGTGCATTTTTATAGCACTGATCGCTGTATAAATGCCAATGGTCCCAAAAAAGTGTCAAAATGGTCCGACATGTCCACTGAAATCGCAGTACCACTAAAAATCGCAGATCGCCGCCATTACTAGTAAAAAAAAAAAAAAAAACCCCAGAAATTAATTCTCATCATCCGTAAACGCGGCAACTTTTGCGCAAACCAATCAATAAACACAGATTGCGATTTTTTTTTTACCAAAAATATGAGGATGAATATAAATCGGCCAAAACCGATGAAAAAAATGTTTTTTTATATTTTTTTTTGATTTGTATTTTATCAAAAAGTAATAAATTTGGGTCTTTTTGTAAAATTGTCCCTATTCTTTTGTTTATAGCGGCAATCAGAAATGACGCATAGGTGATCAAATACCACCAAAAGAAAGCTCTGTTTGTGGGAAAAAAAGGACACAAATTTTGTTTGGGTACAACGTTGCACGACCGCGCAATTCTCAGTTAAAGCGACGCAGCGCCGAATCGCAAAAAGTGCTCTGGTCCTAAAGTGTGAAATCCTTCCGGGGCTGAAGTGGTTAAATAAACCTGGCTACAAGTCAGATTTTAAGAAAACCTTCTGTGTGAACTACCTTTTTCCCAGGGAAGGTGATCCCCATTGAGCTAACCTCCATGCAATACATTAACCACTTGCCATCCACAAGACATTTATAAATGGCCTGGACTTTAATGGGTTAAAACAAGCTCATGCGTTTTGTACCATTTTTATTTCAGGAGGCTCCCAGGTATTCAGTGATTTGCCTGTTCTCTTTAATGGTACTGTAAATGTGTCATGTCCCTCCCCCCATCATGGCTCTAGGGCTTGAATGTTCCTTTGTAGAACCTTGGACCATGGTAAATGATGTCAAGATGGAGAGTGGAAACAGATTAGGAAACATCCATCCCATGGTCTGCTCTGTGATCAATGACCCCAAAAGATCTCAG
>BLSH010464413.1:167173-178551 GCA_018402905.1 Glandirana rugosa
GGAAACTCGAGTAACAGTTATCATTCTCAATCACTAACAGGATTAGGCAGGGCTGCCCCTTATCCCCCTCCATCTTTACCTTAATGATTTAACCCCTGGCAGAAGCAGTCCGATCACACCCTGGTATCACTGGCATTCAGCTTCACAACTCCTCCCACAAAATAAATCTTTTTGCTGATGATATTATTTTGCTCTTGACAAATCCCCAATATTCTCTGCCAGAGGCCTTTCAGATCCTCAGGCAATTTGGCAATACATCCTACTATAAGGTTAACGCCACTAAATCACTGATTCTAGACTTCAACCCTACGTTAGACATAAGCTACAAAGCCTCTTCCTATTTAAGTGGTCCGATGATGGAATCCTGTACTTAGGCATCACTAGAACTACTTCTGATACCTCCTTGATGGCTGCTACCTATAAGCCCCTGATCTCCAAAATTGACAATGAGCTCAAAGGCATGGCCAAACATGAGCTGTCATGGTGTTGTAGATTAGCAGCAGTCAAAATGAATATTCTCCCCCAAATTCTTCATGTGTTTAGGTCACTTCCTATTCCTGTACCCTCTAGATGTCTAACAACCTTGTCACGATCCCTCAAAACCTAAGTCTAGAATGGCCGTTGAGCCAGCTGCTCTCACTGTTGCTTAACTAAACACAAATCTCTTGTTGAAGTGGGTTTCCCAGATATGAAGGACTACTACTGGGCTGTTTGCCTAGACCAATTCAGGTATTGGTTCCCCCCTTTGGGTGGACATTGAGCATAACTTGGCTCCCACCACTAAATTCAGATTATGTTTACAAAAGTTTTTATTAATAAAGTGCAAAACAAGTGGTACAATGAACTTTCGTATGGTCAAGGTTACAGTAAGGACTAGTGAACAAGTGAATGGCATGAATAGAGCTGAAATAACAATTTCCGATCATTGACTATAAAATAAAACACAAGAATACTTTGGCTAATGTAATAACATCAGGGTAATCTGGAGCATACATCTGAGTGCCAAACTAGAAATGTAGGCATCATAGAAATAGAGAAAGAATAAGAAAATATATTTAATTGATAACCAAACCCATCAATGCAAGAATCATATATAGTATGGTCTATTTAGTGTTAGTAGTCTAAGGGTCATCTAATATTTTGCTATGTTCAAACCATGGAGCCCACTTCTTATCATAGTATTGGAGGTAATGATAAAGAGTATGGTAAATATTTTCCATCCTGCATATGGATTCGACCCTTGATGTAACTTTTGCTAGGGGAAAAACCGTTGTCTTCCAATGAAGTGCTATTACCCAAAGGATGGCGACCCAGATGGTATGGATTCATCTCATTTAAACTGTGTTAGTCTCATCAATCTGGGTGAAAAAAATGCCTTGAGAAGGGGTGAGGGAAATGTGTGTATCAGCAATTGCAGAAGCAAATGACTCTATTTTTTTCCAAATGGTAGTGACTTTTGGACAGTCCCAGTATAAGTGTAGGAATGAGCCTGCTGTGTTACAACCCCTAAAGCATTGTGATGTCACTGATGGTAAGGTAGAATGGAGTCTGATTGGGGTGTAATACCAACACATATGAAGCTTTAGGGCCATCTAACCTCAGATTATTCCTTCTTAGTGATACCTGGACATCTTAAACCCTTCTCTTCATTTATTCAAGCATTTCTACTAGCTTGGAGACTCCTCATATCTGCCCCATTGGGTCCAAGGTCCTCAACCCATGTCACCTTTCCATTGCAAATCTCTGAAGCCCTAATTCCACCTTTAATGGTCCAGCCTCTCCTTGTCCTTGGTATTTGGTATCCGGGAAGTTAGCACCCTCCTTAATAGAAAAGATCCTCTTTCCTTAGAAGATTTAGTTAAGAAGTTCTGTACTCCTAAGTGCAATCATTTTACTGGCTTGAGACTCCTACACTTCTTAACTAAGCACCCTATTCCCTCCTTATCCCTACTACCTGCCATATGGTATTTCTTTAAGCAATACACACAAAAAAATGGATTTGCTTTTCTATAATACCTTAAAGGACAAACGCACCTTTTTTTTTTTTAAATCCACCCCTATGCTTAAATGGGAAAAAGACTGGGGCACATCTCCCCCCCCCCAAAATGGCATTTCGCTCTTAGTTCTTTATTCAAATCTTCTCACTGCACCAGACACCAGGAAATGACAACTAAGATCACCAATAGATAGTACTACACACCATACCGGATAGCAACATTTTCGCCCAGTGCCTCCCCTCTATGTTGGTGAGAGTGTGGCAAAGTGGGCAACCTCCTCCATACTCTATGGCTTTGCCCCAATCTCACCAGCTTCTAGTCCTGGGTATTTAATATCCTCACCACCTAGACGGGTATACTACTTGAGCTTCAGCCTGCCTTAGCCCTTCTTAATATTAGAATTGATCAATATCCAATCATCCATGAATCAGTAGTAGCTCATATCCTAGTTGCAGCCCCTACTCACTATTCTTAGGAATTGGAAATCAAATTTGTCCCCAAATACATCTAATATTGTGAATGTGGTACGCTCTAATTATATCTTTGAATGCTTAGCAATCAACAATCTAAATCTCAACATATGTTTCCACCAATGGAGTATATGGCCTACCAGATGATTTTCTTAGGTCCTCATCCCCCTAGCTTAGCAATTGTACTCTGTATTTCTCAATTTTTCTGTCTCTCTACAATCCAAAGTTTGAACGTTTGTGTTATTGCCGAGTTTACGTTTGCACAGTCTACTGTTCTTATTTTGCTGACTGTTACACTTATTTGCCATAATACCTTATGTATGTTTTGTTAAAGTGGTTGTTAAGCCACTACTATAAAAAAACTTGCATCCCCTCTGTAACATAACAATATGTGTCCCTGCGCCCGTGTTATATAAAAAATATGCTGATCTGTACCTATATCAGAGTGGCTCTTGGCAGTCACGTGACTCCTCGCGTGAATGCCGTGAGCCGCTCTGATATAGGTACAAATAGGCATTTTTTTTATATAACACAGGGACACATATTGAAATGTTACAGAGGGGATGGGAGGTTTTTATAGTAGGTATGAGGGCAGCAGGAGGCAAGAGGGCGGACACTGACATTAGCAGACAAGCAGAGAGGGGATGGGGGAGAGGACGGAGCAGAGGACAGAGAAGGACAGAGCAGTGCTGAGGATGATGGAGGCACATAAACTGAGAACGGTGTCAGGGCTCAGCAGCCATGATAAACCGTGGTCAGTTTAGAGGGGGGAGGGTATAGCCAGGCAGGGTCAGCCAGGTTTTTTAGGTGATAGAAGGGGCCAAATTACACAGCACAAGCACTGTGCTGTATAACATGCTTCAATAAGGGAACAGGTTGTGTTTTTTTGTTTTTTTTAAGGTTAACAAACACTTTAATTTTGATAACTCAATACAAATTTTATTGAATAATACATTTTTTTTTTAAAAAAGGCAGCGGTTGAGACAGGCAGCAATAATTGTGGAAGAATCGTGGCAAAATATTGGCAGAATAATCAACATGAATCAGAAACTGGGCGAAGAGATCACAGAAAAATTTGAATTTCTTCCATACTAGGTCGTATCACGCCTTGACCAGGGATCGATCCTGGGATCTGTGTTCTTGTGGTTGGTACGGCCTTAGCCACAGAGTAACTACGATCTTTATGGAGTCCTAGGTATTTACTGCTTTTGGATGGTGCCTCTGGTTCCACCCAGTGGCCAGCTGTAGGCAGTCACCTCAATTAGTACCCTATAAAACCTCACTTCCCCTTCCTGTCTTTGCCTGAGTATAGATTTCAGTTACTGCTAATCATATTACCTAATTGTTTGCCTGTTACTAACTTTACTTGTTCCTGACTACGCCTTTGGTTTGCCCTCTTGTACTACATTGACCGATTGTTGCCGAACTTTGCCTGTCCATGACACTGTCTCTGGTAAACCCCTTGGATCTCTGCCTGGATTTTCTACTACCCGTGAGTCATTTATTTATTTGTTGTTCCTTGATTGGTTTGTTTACACTTACCAAAGGGGTCCCAGAATTCTGGTTGCAGGACCGCAACAGTCCTCCACCTGATACCGGGATAACAAGGATACTGGTCAGGAAACCGGACTGACAGTTAGGGTTCCTGGCAGACCTAACAGCTGGTGGATTCAGCCCTCTTCCTCCAGTTCCTACCCAAATGCTACCTTAAAATATCAAGTATCCAGCTTACATTATTTTTCTCAAAAGATCACTCCTGCCCTCCATTTCATATCAAGAAAGAATTTGAAGTAAGTACCATCCTGGAAGTAAATAGATTATATGTCAGACAAGTTAGTAAAAATAAACAGAAGAAAAAAACAATATGGTTCACTAAAGAGGTAAATAGGATAGTACAGGAAAGGAAAAAAATCAGAATATAGAAGACTCAAAGAAAAAGGAGGTGTAGCTGGCAGAGTAGAGTATAAAAATAAACAAAAGGAGACCAAACACATTATTAGTGCTGCCAAAGTATAGAAAGAGGAGGAAATTGCTAAATCTATTAAGAAAGGAGATAAACCTTTTTTTAGGTACATTCGCGATATAGTAAAAAAATATAATGGGATCACTAAAATGAAAACTGGACAGAGCACTTATGTAGAGGGAGACGTCTATGTAGCAAACAATTTAAACAATTACTTCTGATCAGTCTTCTCAGAAATAAATTGTATTGGTTCTAGTAAAGACAGTTAATTTTTAGGATTTCTGGAGACAGGTAGCAGAGGAACTGGCTGAATTAAAGCTTAAAGTGGTAGTAAACTCAGAAAATCTAACTCCAAATCTGCAATATCCAACTTCCTGTTGCTCTTTACAGTCATTCCACCCCATACATTATGCAAAATAAAACGTTCTTACTTGCCCAAATAATTTTTTTCTGAATGCTCTAGCTAGTATGTTGCCGCCGCGATTATAAGTCCTGTCTTTCGCGTCCCAACAGTAAAATATTTCCACCCTCGCTATGCCTTTATTGCCATAATCCCACGCATGCGCATCTGTCTTCGGCTCCGCTCTCCGTCTCTCAGTCTCTTTGGCCTCTCAACCCCTGTGATGTAGAAAGTCACATGGGGTTAAGGCTCAGCATCTGAATGGGGAATAGGGAAGGAGTCTTGCGGCATCTTGGGGCTGACATCGACCTAAGGAAATGACGCAGCCCCGACATATACACAACATTTAATCAGACTAAATGTGCATGCGTCGGTGACGTAAATTGATACGAAAATTACATATTACAGAGAAAGGGAGCAGGTAAGAGGTCATACACACAGAGCACACAGTACTAAAGGTTAAATTGATTAATTTAAATGAAACTTGTTAGACTGAGTTTACAACCACTTTAATCAAACAATGGGCCCTGATGGTATTCATCCCAGAGTTCTAAGAGAACTATGAGATATACTGTAAATGTTGGACCATTCACAGATCTTTTAATCAGGCTCTTCTGACAGGAGAAGATGCCCATGATTAGCGGACAGCTAATATTGTACACAAGAAGGGCAGCAAGGTAGAAGTTTTCAATTTCAGGCCAGTGAGTTTAACATCAGTTATAGCCAAGTTAATGGAATCACTCCTGAAAAGAAGGATCATTGATCATTTAAAAATGCACAACTTGCTGGACCCAAAGCAGCATGGCAGACTAATCAGACTTTTTTGACTATATACAGTAAATATGGAAACAGGATGATTGGTGAGGGTCATGGGTGGTGCCACATCCCGAATAGGAATAAAAAAAAAAGAGAATACCCCTAGTGGTGGGACTTTTAAGGCACGTCCACAGGTATAATATAAAAGTATCAAAATATTTATTCGGTTACATATGGAACAAAAACATATGTCATAAAATCTATAGGCATGAAGTTGAACAAATATCACCAGGATAGTACAACCTAAGCATTTCAAAAACGCCTCAATCTGACATGGCATGTTTCGAGTATCCTCCTTCTTCTTGGGATTTCTAGAGAAAGTTTATGTATCTAAACCAAAATACAACATATCAATAGAGAAAAACATACATTTGTTACCAAAAGCAGTCAACTTCTAATGTTCATACATGTATTGAGATAAGGTCACCTCACTACTTTGCAGAAACTAAAAAAAAGTGTTTTTTTTCGCAATTTTCAATTATGTCGCAAAAAATAAAAAACCCAGAGGTTCTTAAATACCACCAAAAGAAAGCTCTATTTGTGTGAAAAAAATGATAACATTTTTGTTTGGGTACTGTGTAGCATGAGAGAGTAATTGTCATTCAAAGTGTGAGAGCGCTGAAAGCTGAAAATTGGTCTGGGCAGGAAGGGGGTATAAACGTCCGGTATTGAAGTGGTTAACTCTGGGAGGACGTACTATGACGACCTCCCATGAACTCGCGTCTCATGAGCCCCCTGGGGCAGGCACCCGGGAACATCCGTGACCGCCGGGTCCATGGGGACCCGGCTCTTCATGGATCGCGGTAAATGGCCTCTCACGGCAGCTTTTTACCACGTGATCGCTCCGTCAAATGACGGAGCAATCACATGTAAACGAGCCGGCGGAAGTTCAGGCTTTTCTCTCCCCTCTCCGCTCCGATCGGTTCAGTGTGAGAAGAGAGGGGAGAGATCAATGCAGCAGCGCTGTGAGCAGGATGTGTAGTGCCCACAGCACTGCTATGTGCCAGACTGCACCCCATCTAGCCAGCCATCCTCACCCAGCCATGCTCACCCACCCATCCATCCTCATCCAGCACGCCATCCATGCTCACCCAGCCATTCTCACCCACCCAGTCATCCTCACCCAGCCACCCATCCATGCTCACCCACCCAGCCATCCTCACCCACCCAGCCATCCATGCTCACCCACCTAGCCATGCTCAACCACCCATCCGTGCTCAATCATCCCATCTGTGCTCACCTATCTCCACCCGTGCTCAGTCATCCCTATGCATGCTCAGTCATCCCCATCCATGCTTAGTCATCCCCATCCATGCTCAGTCATCCCCACCCGTGCTCACCCATCCCCATCCATGCTCAGTCATCCCCTTCTGTGCTCAGTCATCCCCATCCAAGCTCAGTCATCCCCATCCATGCTCAGTCACCCTCATCTGTGCTCACCCATCCCCATCTGTGCTCACCTATCCCCATTCATGCTCAGCCAACCTCATCCATGCTTAGTCATCCCCATCCGTGCTCAGTCATCCTCACCCTTGCTCATCCATCCTCATCTGTGCTCAGTCATCCCCATCCATGCTCAGTCATCCCCATCTATGCTCACCTATCCCTACCCGTGCTCAGTCATCCCTATCCATGCTCAGTCATCCCCATCCATGCTCAGTTATCCCCATCCATGCTCAGTTATCCCCATCCATGCTCACCCATTCCCATCCATGCTCAGTCATCCCCATCCGTGCTCAGTCATTCCCATCCGTGCTCAGCCAACCCCATCCGTGCTCAGTCATCCCCATCTGTGCTCAGTCATCCCCATCCATGCTCATCCATCCTCATCCTTGCTCATCCACTCTCATCCATGCTCAGTCATCCCCATCCATGCTCAATCATCCCCATCCATACCACAACAGTTCTCATCCATGACTCATCCATGCCACTACAGTGCCTATCTATGCCACCACAGTGTCTCACAATAGTGTAATAGGTAGTCAAATTATATGTGTAATTTATGCCCCTAGATGGTGCTCTCTGTATGTTGGGCCTCTGTATGTGGCCAGGCTGTGTAAAAGTGTCACACATGTGGTATGGCCATACTCAGGAGGATTAGCAGAATATATTTTGGGGTGTAATTTTTGTGTTTTCATTTTCTTTCCACATTTTCCAAAAGCGTGTGGAAAAAAAGGCATGTTCAAAAGACTCATTATACCTCATAGAATATACATTGGGGTGTTTACTTTCCAAAATGGGGTCATTTTTGGGCGTTTCAATTGTCCTGGTGCTCCAGGACCTTCAAAAGTGCAAGAGGTAGTCAGGAAATGATACATGTAATTTATGCTCCTAGAACGCCTGATGGTTCTCCCTGCATGTTGGGCCTCTGTATGTGGCCAGGCTGTGTAAAAAGCTCACACATGTGGTATTTCCATACTCAGGAGGAGTAGCAGAATGTGTTTTGGGTTGTAATTTGGGGTATGCATATGCTGGGTGTGAGAAATAACCTGTTAATATGACAATTTTGTGGGGAAAAAAAAATCTTAATTTTGCAAAGAATTGTGGGAAAAAATTACAACTTCAAAAAATTCACCATGTCTTTTACGAAATACCTTGGGGTGCCTACTTTCTAAATAGGGGTCATTTGGTGGGTGCTTGTACTGTCCTGGCTTGTTAAGGTCTCGAGAAATGAGTCAGTCGGTACATCAAGTGTGATCAATTTTTAGTGATTGGCACCAAACCTTGTAGACTCTATAACTTTCACAAAGACCAAACAATATGCACTAATTTGTTTTTTTAGCAAATAAATGTAGCAGTATAAATTGTGGTCAAAATGTATGAAGAAAAATTACTTACTTGCAAAATTTTATAACAGAAACAAAGAAAATGCATTTTTTTACAAAATTGTCGGTCTTTTTTTAGTTATAGCGTAAAAAATAAAAAAACCAGTGGTGATTAAATACCACCAAAAGAAAGCTCTATTTGTGTGAAAAAATACAAAAATGTCATATGGGTACAGTGTAGTATGACTGAATTGTCATTCAAAATGTGAGAGCACTGAAAGCTGAAAATCGGTCTGGTTGTTAAATGGATTTAAGTGCCCAGTGGTCAAGTAGTTAAGTAAAATAGCCCATAGTGCATGATTCAGAGAGATAAATTGCAGGACAGAGATCCACCACAGGGTGACAATAGACCTCAATCTAACGGATTCAAGACGAGGTGAGAAAACCTCCACCATAAATTACCCAGGCTGCTCACCTCCTTGCATGGACCCCTGAGTGAACCAGGTCACCCAAGCCTTTCCCACCACTGGGAGAGAGATAAGCAGCTCTTATGTGCTGCTCCTCCTGATCCTAGCTTTCTCAGTCCAGCATAAAAACATCATAAATCCATAGATGTTCTGATATATACAAAGTAAAAAGAAATCTAGTGCTCTTTGTATATGTTCACAATTTATTAGTATAAAAATAAATGCACTCACATGCAAAGGTACTTAGACCAAGTGCCAAGTTTTCAAACATGAATACTCCGCGATGTGTGTGGTGACATTCAGCTATAGGTGGCTGCTGCTGGCGTGACGTACACCTCCTGGTTTCTCGCACGCGTATCGTCCTAGGCGGGACTTCAGCGGATAGGGGAAGCCAGAAGCTGGATACGGGAATCCCTCCGCCACCAAACTAACAGTATACAGACTAACCCAAATGTAGAGTTATTTGTCAGATGAATGGTGGAGGAGATGAAGAATATGGCTTTAGGATCTATCTAATGCAATTTAATGGCTGAAAAATATCAAGAGAAGTGTAAAAGAAAGGGATGTTCTAGTTATAAAACCCTCAGACAAAGGAGGTAACATTGTGGTCAGTGGTAATGAACAATACATAATGATGGGTTTAAAAATTCTTCATCACAATAAGTGCCCGATCCCTCCATATGAAGCTTTCTCTGTCCTCTGCTTCTCTCTTTTAGAGTAATATCCCAAGTGTAATAGACAGTAAAATGTTTTTTTTTTTACCCCCCCCCCTGAAAATATACATACAGATCTGTCCAATCTGAAAATAAAATAACTGATTGATGAGTCTCTGAAATATTGGGTTGGGGGATTCTTTTCATATCAGAGAGATTAGAGATTGCAGGAGACTCAAAAAGTGAAGAATGAGTGTTCCTCCTGATTCATTCATTCTTAATCACATTTATAGGAAGATCGCCTAGTAACTGGAACCTAAGCACTTTGTATTTCCTAATCCTACTTTCTGAACTCCTATAATTGTATATAGTAATGTCTGTATTTCTGTCTTCCTGGAAAAGCTGCACAAATATGTGAGAAATCTTCATTACATCGACCCAACTGGAGGCGAGGTCTATTTTAATGAGAGAAGAGAAGTTCCGAATGATCTTATCTTACACAGCTGCATTTATCATAATGAAACAAATGTTCAACAGGTCCCAGTTTCTCTTTTTAAAGGCCCAGACTTTTTATTTGAAACAAATCTCAATTTCAGTCATCCCATTGTCTGGAAAGAAGGCAAAGTAAGAAATCACGTGATTGTTTTCTGTTTATATTGTATCATTTGCTGATGAGATTCATAATTTGGATTTATAGGGATTTTAAGCCTTTTTTAACTGCTTCCCACACAGCCGGGTGGGAGCGTCACCATTCTGAAAGGATGTACCCATATACCCCTCAGAACGGGAGGCCATGCAGCGGCACGATTCTGTGATGGCTGTGATCTTCTGACACAGATCGGAATAGGGGCACTGTGATTGGCATCACATGATGGTTGTGTCCAATTACAGCCTTTACAGTGTAATTCTCTGACAGTTCTCCCCGCTGAGCTCAGTGTCTGTGGGGGGGGGGGCAGGGAGCAGGGGATTCTGCAGCCTCTGTGACAGCTCTTTATGTAAGTGATGGTTTTACACACAAAGCTGTCACAGATCACTATGACAGAAGAGATACACAGCTCCAGGTCAAGGGGTAAACCTGATAGGGATCCGGGGTGCCTGCCACGGCTCGCCACCACGAACGATGCACTCAACAAGACAGGTAGGCGGCACTCCACAGATATTTTCTTCAGCTTGCAGTTTATTCCAAAAATAACAAGTACAGGTAGGTACAGGTGGGTAGACGCGTTCCACTGGTGTCTCTGAGCTTAGTCATTACAAATGTCAAATGTACAGACTCAGCTACAGTATTTATGGCTGGACCCATCCAAAGGTTCCGCCCCAAACAGCTGAGTATACTCACACAGATAGACACATAATTAAAAACATTTATATATGATCTAACTAAAATAAAAAAGGAATACTTTGTGTATAAAGAGACAACATTACTCGCATACCAATGGAAATATACACTCACATAAACATCTATATTATCTAATGGCACAAAGAAGAACATTCATTCTTAAAGAGAAGAGCCATTTGAAACAAATGTGTTTTTGGAAGGACACCAACAAAAGACATATGTATATATGTGTTTACGCAGATTGTATGAAAAGAACAAGTTTTTTTAGGAAACAAAAAAAAAAAACAACAACAAAATATAACAAAATATGTCCTGCCAATAAAGCTGGAACATGTCATGAGATCACATTAAGGAGCTATTGGTCACATACACTGTATTGCAATATATTAGATTTTTATTGTGTTTTATTGTTTTTCTAGGAGGGAGTGGAAGGGGACCGAAAGAGAAGAAAAGAAGGAGGGGGATAACTATAAGGGTAGAGGGGGAGCGAAAGAGGGGAGAAACACGG
>BLSH010464413.1:191921-210559 GCA_018402905.1 Glandirana rugosa
CTACTAATGGCATGGCTGTGATTGGCCAGTGCATCATGTGACCCAGCCTCTTTATAAGCTGGAGTCACAGTGCTGCATGTCACATGCTCTTGGGTTAGTGTAGGGAGATGATGCTGCCGGTGTTTTTGTGAGGGAGAGATTGCAGACATTTTAACATCTGGTCCTGCATCCTGAGATTACTACTGCTGTTGCTTTGAGTGACAGATTGCAGATTGCAGATCAAACTCTGCATAACACAATGATCGCTACGATCATGCACAACGATCAGATTGTTGGAGTAATTTGAGATTTCACATACTGCTGCTTTGAGTGACAGATTGCAGATCAAACCCTGCCTAACACAATGATCGTTACGATCGTACACAACAATCAGATTGTGGGATCGTACACAACGATCAGATTGTGGGAGTAATTTGGGATTTCACATACTGCTACTTTGAGTAACAGATTGAAGATCAAACCCTGCATTACACAATGATCTGAATGCACTAGGTAGAGGCTTCTGCTTAGAGGGACAGATTATTGTTCAAAAATCATTGCCTACTCCTATAGGGCCAGCTGTTGCTGTAAGTGACACATTATTGTTCAAAAATCATCTCCTAGTTCTAAAGGGAGAGTTTCCAGCTGTTGCTTAGAGGGACAGATTATTGTTCAAAAATCATTGCCTACTCCTATAGGGCCAGGTTACAGCTGTTGCTGTAAGTGACACATTATTGTTCAAAAATCATCTCCTAGTTCTAAAGGGAGAGCTTCCAGCTGTTGCTTAGAGGGACAGATTATTGTTCAAAAATAATTGCCTACTCCTATAGGGCCAAGTTCCAGCTGTTGCTGTAAGTGACAGATTATTTATTGTTCAAAAATCATCTCCTAGTTCTAAATCGAGAGCTTCCAGCTGTTGGTGTGAGCAGTGCATTTCTTGCACCAAAATAAAAAGTCCAGCTACGTTGGTGTTTTCCAAAAAAGAGGTATTAATTGGTATTAATAAATACTTACATAGGGCTACATAGTAAATTTGCGGGCCCAATGAGGAGAGCAAATAAGGGACGTGGTCATGGTGCTGCTGGTGATGCTGGTGCTGGTGGTGTTGGTGAACCTCCTGTTGGAAGGAGAGGACGTGGTCGAGGTGTGCCAGCTACACGCACAAGGGAAACACCTTCCTCAGGTAGCCAACAGAACCTTCACCGGTATATGGTGGGCCCCAATGCCCCTCAACGATTGGGGAGGCCAGAACAAGTACAGGCGATAGTAGATTGGGTGGCTGACAATGCCTCCAGTTCCTTCACATTGTCTCCCTCCCGGTCCCTTGATGAAAGCTCAGAGTTGGCACCTGAACCCCATGGCCATCTGTCTTTCACCTCAGCCCCTTGTAAATTAGCCAAGCAGTCTGAGCCCCAAGTCCTGCAAGAGACTCTTATGCTTTTTGATGACTCTCCTGGTGTGCTTTCCATGGGCCATCCACATAACGCTGCCCCAGAAGTGGAAGACATTGAGTGCACCGATGCCCAACCATTTCTGTTGCAGGATGAGGACATGGAAACACCAGCGCAGCACATTTCTGATGATGACGAAACACAGGTGCCAACTGCTGCAGCTTGCCTCAGTGTGCAGACTGACAAGGAGGGCAGTGGTGAAGGGTGGGTGGAAGATGATGTGGAGGATGATGAGGTCCTAGACCCCACATGGAATGACGGTCATGCGAGTGACATGTATAGTTTTGAGGAAGAGGTGGTGGTCGCACAGAGGCACCAGCACAGCAAAAGAGGAAGCAGGTTGCAAAAGCAGAGCGAGCGTCCCCAAGACAGTATGCCTGCTACTACCCACCGCACCCAGGGACCTAGCACACCAAAGGCAGCTCAAAGGCGTTCCCCACGTGGCAGTTCTTTAGACAATGTGCTGACGACAAGACACTAGTGGTTTGCAAGCTGTGCAATGATAGCCTGAGCCGGGGCATAAATGTTCTCAACCTGAGCACAACCCCCATGACCAGGCATCTAAATCCAAGGCACAAGCTGCATTGGAATAATTACCTCAAAATCCAAGAAAGGTCTCGGCCTCCTCCTGCTTCCTCTTCTGCTGCTGCCTCGGCCTCTTCCTCCACCTCTACAGTGACAGTGTCACCTGCCACCCAGCAAACAGACGATATGACAGCAATGCCACCATGTCCGCCACCGTCCCGAAGCACTTCCACATGGTCCCATGGAAGCTTACATCTGTCCATCTCCCAAACCCTGGAGAGAAAGAGGAAGTACCCCCCTACCCACCCGCGATCCCTGGCCCTGAATGCCAGCATTTAAAAATTCCTGGCCTTTGAAATGCTGTCATTCCGTTTGGTGGACACGACAGTTTCAAAAACCTGATGGCGGTGGCTGTCCCACAGCATGTGGTACCCAGCCGCCACTACTTTTTTAGGCAAGCCATCCCTTCCCTGCATAAACAAGTCGGGGACAAGATCAAGTGTGCACTGCGCAATGCCATCTGTGGCAAGGTCCACATAACCACTGATACATGGACCAGTAAGCATGGGCAGGGACGCTATATATCGCTAACTGCACACTGGGCAAATGTAGTGACGGGTGGGCCTGAGCCGGCTAGCCATTTGGCGCATGTCCTTCCACCACCGAGGATTGCAGGGCATTTTTCTTTG
Source organism: Glandirana rugosa (assembly GCA_018402905.1). NCBI lineage: Eukaryota > Metazoa > Chordata > Amphibia > Anura > Ranidae > Glandirana > Glandirana rugosa. The sequence continues at coordinate 194,566 of BLSH010464413.1, forward strand.
CCTCCTGTTGCCTCCTCCTCCTACTGCGCTTCCTCCTTCTCGACCACCTACTCATCTGCTCAGCGTAACACCTTCATCACCAACATCAGCACATCCAGGGGGAAACGACTGCAGGCTGTTTTAAAACTGATATGTTTGGGGGATAAACCCCACACTGTGCAGGAGCTGTGGACGGGCATTGAACAATAGACCAATGAGTGGTTGTTGCCACTGAGCCTCAAGCCCGGCCTGGTGGTGTGCGACAATGGCCAAAATCTCGTAGCGGCTCTGGGCCGAGCCGGTTTGACGAACATCCCTTGCCTGGCGCATGTGCTGAATTTGGTGGCACAGAATTTTATAAAAACCTACCTGGATATGTCAGAGCTGCTGCATAAAGTGCGCGCCGTCTGTGCGCACTTTCAGTGTTTTCACCCTGCTGCTGCTCGCCTGTCTGCGCTGCAGTGGAACTTCGGCCTTCCCGCTCACCACCTCATATGCGACGTGCCCACAAGGTGGAACTCCACCTTGCACATGCTGGAGAGACTGTGCGAGCAGCAGCAGGCAATAGTGGAGTTTCAGCTGCAGCACGCACGGGTCAGTGGCTCTGCATAACAGCAACACTTCACCACCAATGAGTGGGCCTCCATGCGAGATCTGTGTACCGTATTGCGGTGTTTTGAGTACTCCACCAACATGGCCAGTGCCGATGACGCTGTTCTCAGCGTTACTATCCCACTTCTATGTCTCCTTGAAAAAACACTTCGGGCCATGATGGAAGAGGATGTGGCACAGGAGGATGAGGAGGAGGAAGAGGGGTCATTTCCACGGTTATCAGGCCAGTCATTCGCAAGTGGCTCGGAGGGTGGTTTCCTGCACCAGCATAGGCCAGGTCAAAAATATTCAAGCCAGGGCACAGTTCTGGAGGACGAAGAAGATGAGGAGGAGGAGGAGGAATCGTAGCAGGGTGGCACCCAACGCAGCTCGTGGGCATCACTGGAGCGTGGCTGGGGGGATACAGAGGACACAGATGATATACCTCCCACAGAGGACAGCTTGTCTTTGCCTCTGGGCAGCCTGGCACACCTGCGCAACGACAGCCGAGTTGCCCACATTGTAACTTCTTCTGATTACTGGGTGGCCACCCTGCTGGATCCCCATTACAAGGACAACGTGCCGTCCTTAATTCCCTTACTGGAGCGTGAGAGGAAGATGCGCGACTACAAGCACACACTGGTAGAGGCACTGCTGAGGGCATTCCCAAATGACACCGGGGGCTCAGCGGAAGCACAAGGCGAAGGCAGAGGAGGAGGAGGAGGAGGAAGAGGCCACCAACGCAGCTGTGCCACCGCCAGTACCTCAGAAGGCAGGGTTAGCATGGCTGAAATGTGGCAAAGCTTTGTCAGCAGCCCGCCACAACAAACAGCACCACCAGCCGATAGACAACGTCTTAGCAGGAGGCAGCATTTCAGCAACATGGTGCAAGAGTATGTGTGCACACGCCTACACGTACTGACTGATGGTTCTGCCCCATTCAACTTCTGGGTCTCCAAATTGGCCACATGGCCTGCGCTTGCCCTTTATGCCTTGGAGGTGCTGGCCTGCCCTGCAGCCAGTGTATTGTCGGAACGTGTGTTTAGCACGGCAGGGGGGGTTATCACAGACAAGCGCAGCCGTTTGTCCACAGCCAACGTGGACAAGCTAACCTTTATTAAAATGAACCAGGCATGGATCCCACAAGACTTGTCTGTACCTTGTGCAGAATAAACATTTAGACTGGACTCACACAGCCATTCGTATACTTGTTTTTTTGAATAGGCCTCAATATTTTGGGGGCTACCCTGATTATAAACAGACAAAAAAAAATACAGTGTTGGCTACCTCCTCCTCCTCCTCGACCACCACACTGATACGTTGGCATTGATAAGGTGGCACTGATGAGGAGGCACTAATATGTAGAATTGATGGGCACTGATAGGCAGCGCTAATGGGCACCAATAGACGGCACTGATAGGCAGCACATATGGGCACTCATAGGTGGCACTGATGGGCACTGATAGGTGGCACTGATGGGCACTAATAGGTGGCACTGACAGGCAGCACTGATAGGCACTGACAAGTGGCACTGATGGGCACTAATAGAAGTCACTTATAGGCACTAATAAATGGCACTGATAGGCAGCACTCATGAGGAAGTACTGTCAGTCATTACTAATGGGCACTGATTGGCATCATTGAAGGGCACTGACAGGCATTACGGATGGGCACTGATTGGCACTCTAATGGGCACTGATTGGCACTTTGATGGGCACTGGTTGGCACTTTGGTGGGCACTGACCTCTGGCTGATGGACAGTGATTGGCAAATGTTATGGGCACTTCTGATGGGGGCTGGGCTAATAAAAATGCACTGATTATCAGCGCAGACCCCCCTCTGAAAGGAGAGCCACCAATCATCTCTCTCTGTCAGCGGGAACCTAGGAAAATAATTTACCAGCAATTCCTGATTCCCGCTGTAATCAGCTGTGATTTTACCACGATCGGAGTTGCGGTGTATCAGAGTGACACACCGCAACACCAATTGCCATGCTGCACGCTCCCGTGGGCACGCGATCGCGGGTTATCCAGCCGGATGTCATATGACGTCCGGTCAGGATAACAAACCCCCGCTCTGCCATCATTCTGCCATAGGCCAGGCAGGAAGTGGTTAGATGCCACCAAAAGAAAGCTCTATATGTGAGAAAAAAAACTATAAAAATGTCATATGGGTACACCGTTATACTGTATGAGTAATTATCATTCAAAGTGTGCCAGCACTAAAAGCTGAAAATTGTCCAGGGTAAGAAGGTGGTGAAAGTGCCCAGTATTGAGGTGGCATACTAGCAAATGTGCCTGTATATGAAAATTACCTAATTTTTGGAGTCAGTGAAAGATGTTGATTGCTGTAATTTTGTGCAAAGTTACTCATAAGATATTTATTTTCTATTGTGTTTGTGTTATGGAATAAAGAAGGCATAGAAGGCAATGGGGACTGTAAATCTGTAACATATGTGACGTGGGATCAGAGGCGGCTTTAGGCTTTGTGAGGCCTTAGGCAAAACTTGGACATGAAGCCCACCCCGCCCATAATAGACAAAATAAAGAGATAAAAGTTAACTGTATAAGGAGGGTACAGTACAGGAGGGAGCAGGATGACACATTGCAGAGGCCAGGATGATACAGTATAGGGGAGGGTAAGTGGACACCGTACAGGGAACAGGATGATACAGTATAGAGGAAAGGATAAGTGGACACAATACAAGGGGAGGGTAAGTTGGTACAGTACAGGGGGCAGGATGGCACAGTAGAGGGTGAAGCAGGGCAGAGTACAGGGGGATGGTAAGTGGACACAGTACAGGGGGCAGGATGTACAGTACAGGGAGAGGGTAAGTGGACACTAAACAGGGGGTAGGAGGGTACAGTATAGGCACAGTAATGTATAACACAGATGTGGTCTCCTCAAGCACAGCAGTGCAGGGAAGCTACTCTCACACATCTTACCTATTCCAGCAGACTGTCACCGGGGAAAGAACTAGAGAAAGAAAGAAAGAAAGAAAGAAAGAAAGAAAGAAAGAAAGAAAGAAAGAAAGAAAGAAAGAAAGAAAGAAAGAAAGAAAGAAAGAAAGAGAGGAGGAGAGAGAAACAATGATTAAGAGAGAAAAATAAAGAAAGATGGAGATAGATACACTCTGCACTCCTCTCCTGTACACACTACTCACCACTGTACACTCCTCACTCCTCTCCTGTACATACTACTCTCCACTGTACACTCCTCACTCCTCTCCTGCACATACTACTCACCACTGTACACTCCTCACTCCTCTCCTGTACATACTACTCTCCACTGTACACTCCTCACTCCTCTCCTGCACATACTACTCACCACTGTACACTCCTCACTCCTCTCCTGTACATACTACTCACCATTGTACACTCCTCACTCCTCTCCTGTACATACTACTCACCACTGTACACTCCTCACTCCTCTCCTGTACATACTACTCTCCACTGTACACTCCTCACTCCTCTCCTGCACATACTACTCACCACTGTACACTCCTCACTCCTCTCCTGCACATACTACTCACCACTGTACACTCCTCACTCCTCTCCTGCACATACTACTCACCACTGTACACTCCTCACTCCTCTCCTGTACATACTACTCACCATTGTACACTCCTCAGTCCTCTCCTGTACATACTACTCACCACTGTACACTCCTCACTCCTCTCCTGCACATACTACTCATCACTGTACACTCCTCACTCCTCTCCTGTACATACTACTCACCACTGTACACTCCTCACTCCTCTCCTGTACATACTACTCATCACTGTACACTCCTCACTCCTCTCCTGCACATACTACTCACCACTGTACACTCCGCACTCCTCTACTATTCATGCTACCCACCACTGTACACTCCTCACTCCTCTCCTGTACATACTACTCATCACTGTACACTCCTCACTCCTCTCCTGTACATATTACTCATCACTGTACACTCTGCACTTCTGTACTGTACATACTACCCACCACTGTATAACCTGCACTCCTCTCCCTGAGCATGCTACTCACTTCCATAAACTCCTTACCCCGCTCCTGTACTACTCACTGCTGTACACTCTGCACTGTCCATTCCCTCATTCAAATTGCCACATTCTGCACTATGCAAGTCATCTCAGACTATATTTAACCACATGCCCTTTACGCCATGCACAATATTTAGCACCATTTAAACTACAACAACTTTTCGCCCCGGACCACTTTGTGTGCCACATATTTTTTTTTTGTTTCCTGCACATTTAATGGCCTCTCTTTCCTTGTGACCCAGGTTAAATGCATGGATAAGGGTCTTATATGATTTTTAAAGAGACTCCATGCACATTTTTTTGTTTTACCAGTTGTCACCAGTAGGGGTTATCATTACACTGCTTGTCTGAGTTGTGAATGATCACTGAGACGCTCCTCTAAGGCATTAATTCTTTGAGGAATAAAAGAGTCAGGCAACATGGATGGTTTGAAACCATAATTTGGCATAAACTGAGACAATCAGGAAGCAGTATTGACGGCGTTACTGTGAGCAAACTTCGCCCAAGGTAAATGTAGCAACATAGAAACTGCTCCAAGATTTGGTTGGCTCCTTCTGCAGCCCCATTGGACTGCGGGTGATATGCAGAGGAGCAGGAAATCTGAATTCCTAACTGTGTGCAAAAGGCTCACCAAAATGTGGACACAAACTGACTACCCCTGTCCGAGATGATAACCTTGGGTAACCCATGTAAACAAAAGATCTCCCGAGCAAAAATGGATACCAGTTCTTTGAATGTGGGCAACTTGTCCAGTGAAATATTTTCAAGAACCGGTCAACCACCATGAGAATAACTGTATTGCCCTCAGAGTTGGGTAACTCCACAATAAAATCCATAGACAGGTGGGTCCAAGGCCTTTTTCCATTGGGTATGGGTTGTAGGAGGCCCACTGGAAGGTGTCGTTGTGTCTTAGACTGAGCACAGAGCACACATGGACAAGCGGCTATAAAGGCGGTCACACCAACACAGAGACAAGGCCACTAGAATTGTTAAGAAATAGCCCAAATGAGTTGATTCTTCCCTGGGTGGCCTGCTGCCTTGGGAAAATAGTAAGCCTGGAGCAAATTAGTGTGGAGATTCTCAGGGACAAAGCAGTGGTCACCAGGTTTCTCAGTAGGAGAATGGATCTGAGCGGCAAGAATTCTGTTCAAAGTTGAAGTGAGACTAGTACGATCAGTGGCCAAAATATGATCGGGAGGTATCACAGGAGCAGGAACCAACTCCATCTTGGAAGCAGAGGAAAACTGTTACAACAATGCATCAGCCCTTACTTTCTTAGTACTGGGTAAGAATGAGACTATGTAATTGAAGCTTAACAGAAAAAGAGCCCATCATGTCCTTCTGGGAGATAAGCGTTTAGCCTCAGACAAGAACGTGAGATAATATGATCTATCAAAATGAGGACCGGCACAGTTGTACCTTTGAGTAGATGCCTCCATTCTTTAAGAGCTAAGATGCTAACAATTCTCTGTCCCAATCTCATAAATGCACTCTGCAGGAGACAATTTCTTAGAAAAGTAGCCACAAGGATGCATAGCACTCTCAGAGGTAGGACGTTAAGGCAGAAGGGCTCCTACTCTAGTCTCAGATGCATCAACCTCAAGAATGAAGGGTAACGTAGGATCAGGATGTACCAGCGCAGGAGCTGAAACAAAGGCAGTCTTGAGAGACTCACAGGCTTTAATGAAATCCAGAGACCAATTCTGTGGGTTACCATCCTTTCTGGTTATATCAGTGAGGGGTTTAAGCAGAGAAGAGAAGTTACGGATACATTTCCATTAATAATTGGCAAAGCCAAGAAAACATTGTAGCGGACGTAGACCTACGGGTCAAGGCCACTGTAGAACTGCAAATAGTTTATCTGGGTCCATCGAAAAACCAGCAGTAGAAATGACATAACCCAGAAATGTAATCTGTTCACGATGGAACTCACACTTCTCCAACTTACAATACAGGTTACTGACTCGCAGCCTCTGTAGCACATGGGAGACATCTGTGTGGTGACTCTCTAGGGATTTGGAATATATGATAATATTGTTGAGATAAACCAGCTCACATTGCTGCAACATATCTTGGAGGACATCGTTGATGAATTCCTGAAAAGCTGCAGGGGTGTTGCAGAGACCAAATGGCATTACAAGGTATTCATAATGTCCTGTCCTGGTATTAAGCACCGTTTTCCGTTCATCACCCTCCTTCATCCTCACAAGATTGTATGCCCCTCTCAGATTGAGCTTTGTGAAAACCGTTGCTCCCTTGAGGCGGTCAAATAATTCTGTAATCAAGAGAATCGGATAGGCATTCTTAATTGTGATGCAATTGAAACCCCTATAATTGATACAAAGTCTCAGTTCACCACTCTTATTTTTCACAAAGAAGAAACCAGCATCAGTAGGAGATGAGGATTTGCAGATGAACCCTCGAGAAAGTGCATCAGCAACATAGTCCCCCATGGCTTTGTCCTCCGAGACAGATAAAGGGTAAACCCGACCATTAAGGGGTATGGCACCAGGTTGAAGGTCAATTGCGTAATCATACCACCGGTGTGGAGGCAAACTACCGGCTTGACCTTTGTCAAAGACATCGCTAAATTCATGTTACTCCTCTGGCAAGGATGAGAGTGAAGAGATGCACAAGACCTTAGCGACTTTCCGAAAACATGTTTTACTGTATTGTGGTGACCAGGAAAAAAACTCAGCACAAAGCCAATAAAAAGAGGTGACCAAGGATAACCAATAACCACTGGGCAATGAGGTGAGGAAATGACTTGAAATTGGATTATCTCACGGTGAACAGCCATGGTCAATGGAGCAGTCTCATGAGTCACCTGGGCAGGCTGTAAAGGTTTCCTATGAATAGCCTCAATGGCAAGTGGAGTGGCATGAAGCTGCAGCAGAATTAAGTGTTTAGACACAATGTCACTGTCTATAAACAGGCATGCAGTTGACTAGAGCCTGTGTCTCGATGGATGACTCAGACCAAGAAAGGGTAACCAGAACTAAAGGCGTATCCTTCAGGATAACTGTGGACATAACAACGCCACCTAAGCTCTGTCCCCTACAGGTCCTCAAGGTGCGGGCATTTCCTGGACGAGTAGGACAAGACTTTAAAAAGTGACCTGCCTAGCCACAATAAAAGCCCAATCTCTCCCTCCTCCTAAAGGCCCTCTCATCCGCAGAGAGATGTATGAAGCCCAAATGCATGGGTTCTACTTCACTGGTCGACTTGGTACCAGGAGGCATGGGAGGTGAGGGAGGCAAGGGTAGGACTGCAAAGCTCGAAAATAAATGTACAGGAGGCTTCCACAAGTGCTCCTCAAAGAGAGGTCTCTCTTGGAGTCTGGAGTTAATGAGAATGGAAAACCTGATCAACTTCTCCAGATCCGTAGGTATGTCTCAGGCTGATATCTCCTCTCTGATGTTATCAGAGAGACCATGAGAAAAAGCAGCCACAAGGGTCTCATTTTTGCAAGCCACCTCTGCTGCCAGAGTACAGAATTCAATGGTATAATCAGCAACTATTCTCGTACTCTGTTCGATGGACATGAGGCTCTTGGCATCAGAAGTGGAGCCTGCAGGAACATCAAATACCCTTTTAAAGGAAGCCACAAACTCAGGGTAACTCAGGAAAATGTTTTTTTTTTGCATCTCCCATAGATGGTTTGCCCTCAGAAAGCAAAGAAATAAGGAAGTCTACTTTGCTTCTGTCTGTGGGGAACGCCTGGGGCAGCATCTCAAAGTATATCCCAACCTGATTGAGAAACCCTCTGCATTGAACTGGATCACCCCCAAATCACTGATGAAGCAGAGCAGAACCAGACATACCTCCTACAGAAGTAAAATTCAAGGCGGGTACCTGCACAGAGACTGGAACAGCAGCAGGGACGGCCTGCAACACAGGTTGTACCGGAGCAGCCACAGAGGGTGGATCCAGCTGAGCAGTGTGAATCAGGAGCATCTGCAAACCTATTGCAAACTGATCCATGCGGTGATCCTGCTAATTCAAAGTAGAAAAAATATTACCACTAGGTGGATTGTCTGCATCTTCTGAATTCATGGCCTTTGCCTACTGTCAGGAACCATGAATCAGCCGGAGGAAAATGCAGTTAAAATCACACCTTTTAATATAATGGTAAAACTGGTACAAATAGTAAATGTAGTCAAAACATAGCCAGGGTACAGTAGCAAAAGTGGGTAGTCAGAACAAGCCAATAAATCAGGAAGGCAGAGATCAGCATAGTCAGCAGAGGCATAGAGGCAGCAGAAAGGATCAGGAACCAGAAGGGACATCAGTCAGGCAAGTCTTTCACAGGAACTCAGTAGAGAATTTCCAGATATATTTGGAAAGGCACAAGAGAAATGAACCAGGCAGTTTAAATAGCCAGAAGGGACTGGCTGTAGGCTGGAGTGACGAGCAGAAAATTATCACCAGGTGAGCCACAGTGGAATGATTAGTACTGGTAATTAACTGACAGCTGAGAAACCTGAGTGCTGAGAGGGGAGGGCTAAGAGCCCAGCACTGACACCATTAGCATGCATGTTTGGCTCATTGTAGCTGGTGCTGTCACTTTAGATTCGCTTGGGGAAGTTAAGCGGTGTTAAGGGAATGTCTTACTCACTAAGGGGAGGCTATAGTTTTCATTGCTGTATACTACTTATGACTTCTTATGTGGTACCTGCAAGATGGAACTTTTCTCCCCCCCTTTTATTTTTTACTGGGTGTTTGCCCCGCATTCTCCATAGATGGCCATCATCACTCAGACTTTGACCCAATCATGATACCCAAGTTACCATATAAGCTACTCATCTAAAATGTAAGTGAGCTTAACATTCCCAAAAAACAGAAGAGTGATTTGGCAATACCAAAATATGCTAGCTGAACTGCAAAGGAGATTTCTGTTTATTTAAAGGGACCTTGGAAGGTACATTGGTTACGTTAGTCGACATTTATTCCCCGAACACCAATCACGTATCCTTCATGGAATCCTTCCTAGACCAGCTAATTAACTTCACTGAGGGGATACTGGTATTGGGGGTTGATTTGAATGTGGCCTTAGATCCACTTATAGATGTTTCCAAAAATGCTTTACATTTACCATGCATGTTTCAGCATAGAAATAAAACTTCTCTTTGCAGAATGGCTGATTGATGGTTGGCATTTCCTGCACAACAGAGAACAGGACTACACTTTTTTTCTCCCCCTCACCAATCCTATTCTCGGATTGATTATTTTTTGTATTGACAATCAGACTTAGGGTTATTGGTGGCCTCCATTCTCCCCCTGTTTGGACCATGCCCCAATGCTTTTAGAGATATTTTTCTCAGATTCTTCTCATAGTATCTGGCAATGGCAACTTAACAAATCCATTTTTTGCAAGACATCAAGGTTTGAAATAAAGCTGCCTCCACAATTTATTCTTGTCTCTGTCAACTTCTAACCTGAAACTCCCAATGCTAGTTGTGACTTACAATCAATCAGTGGTGGATGCTTATTAGGGGAGCAGGGGCGCCGGCCCTCTAATACATGTGACCGGCCCCTAGTCTACATGCAAGGTTCTGGATGCATATGATTAGAGCTGGGGCTCTGTTTGGCTTCAAAAAAGGATAGGCTCGGGGCTTAGAGCCCACCCTGTTGTGTGACATCAGCAAATTAATATTTGCTAAAGTCTTCCTGTTTTTCCTTCTGGCCAATCAGGAAGCAGGTTCTGAGACCCCAGTGGCTGCAGTGGCGTGCTTGAGTGAGGGGGGTGGTTAGTATGGAGTGACAGGGTGATGTCTGTGGTCAAGTCTGTCTGCTGCCCCCTGACCGATGGAGCACCAGCCGCCACTGTATTCAATGTGTGTTGATCACACAGGGAGCCTGCCTTAAAAAAAATTGTATGGATGACATAGAGAAGCTTCCTTCTCAAATATAATCACTGGAACAACTCCACAAGAAAACCCTTGCGCATTCGGCTCTTGTTGGTCTCCAATACGTCTGTGAGAGATTCAATTGCCTTTTCTCTTATACACTTAAGATTCCTTATGCGAAGGTCTGGAAATCCTTTTACAGCATGAGTGGGGCAACAAACCAAGCAAATTGATGGCAAATTGTTGGCACAGGCACTGAGAGAAAAGAGGCTTCAATTCTATATCCCATGCATTGATTCAGGGGAAGGCAAATTGGTGTATAATTCACACTAATAGCTAAATGTTTCAGTGATTATTACCACTCTGAATATGTGATAGGTAGTTAGGAAATTAGATGTGTAATTTATGCCATAGAATACCAGAAGGTGCTCCCTGTATGTTGGGCCTCTCTGTGTGGCCAAGCTCTAAAAAAGTCTCACACATGTGGTATCGCCATACTCTGGAGCAGTAGCAGAGTGTATTTTGGGCTGTAATTCCTTGTATGTCCATGTTGTGTTTTATAAATCTATTACAAATTGACAACTTTGAGTAAAAAAATACATTCTAATTTTCTTTCAATAGTTTCTATTTCAAAGTTTTTAACATTGTACAAAAATGCCAACTATATCAAGTGCATGTCAAAGAGTAGATGCCCCCTCCAATATGCTCAAAGGTCAAGTTGTCATGACCTGAATACATACACATCAAAAAGGCCTAGCCTAACAAGCCGGCCAGGCCTGCTTGTATGTATTCAGGTCATGACAACTTGGCTTTTTATCATATTGGAGGGTGCATCCACTCATAGGTGGTCATGTGGATTGATTTGGGTTCTTAGATGTTGGTAAAAGGCTGTGTGTTACAAGGTGGAGGGATACATCAGAGGCCCGCTTCATGATATTATGCACTGATGGACTTATTATGAACAGGTCACATGTGTAGGGTTGCCACCTCATTCCTTTAAAACCGAACACATAATAATTACACATGTTCTGAGGATAATTTAATGCAGGTAAGGCACCTAGTGAGTTCAATTACCAACTTAATCAGCCACAGAACCTGTGTAACTTAATATGTGTTCGGGTTTAAAGGGATCGGGTGGAAACTGACCTCTATATGAATTTACACAGATTCTGTCTAGTTTTGCATTAGTGGTATTCTGATAAGTTGGATATGACTGATAATTTTAATCAGCTGATGGTTTGCTAACACTGAGGTTCCTATACAGAGCAATGGTTATTCTATGGAATATTTGTAACACTTGTAATTTTTGTGTTATTCAGAGTGTGGCTGTTGTACACAATTATTTATTTATTTGTTTATTTATTCACACGGTTTTACTTTATTTATTTATTTGAACACCAAGTGAAGTTTTTTTCTTAATTAAATGTGGGTGATATAATGTGCGGGGGTTTAGGTGTACACTGTTCTTGCAATTCGTTTTTTCTTTTATTAAACAATGCAGCCGTGTGCTGTGAGCAAAACCTGCCCCAAGAACAAATAGGGCCAAGATCAGGTCAGGTCAGTAATAAGTAAATATTGTGCTTTGAGCATCCAAAACCTAAAGCAGTATCAAAATAATATAAAATATAATGCAAAAATACATTATGAAAACCCAAAAACATCATCCCTGGAACCAAAACCCTTTTAAAGGATATCCTTGTGCCAAAAAAAAGAGTTTAATCCTTTCGCCGCCGGGTCTGTATGTCATATGGACCTATCAGTGGGGGATATTACTCACAATGGCTGCAGCAACCGGGATCGTGTGTGAAACTGACAGGCAGACTTCTACCTGTCAGGTGAGAGCATTTGTGCGGCGGCGCTGCTGCCCGATCGCCTGCACACAGCTTCAGCCACCCCCGCCACCGCGCCTGCCATACTTTCTGGGCTCCACTTGACTATTGCAACTCACTTCTCATATCCCCTCTTCAGTCTATCATGAATGCTGCTGCCAGACTTATCCAACTTACCAATCGCTCAATGTCTGCCACCCCTCTCCTCCAATCCTTAGCCTGGCTGCCAATTGCCCAGCGAATGAAATTCAAAATATTAACCACAACATACAAAGCCATTTACAACTCTGCCCCGAGCTACTATCACCCAAACCACCCTCTCTGTTCCTCCCAAGACCTCCTACTTTCAAGCTCCCTCCTCCCATGCTCATCTCCAGGATTTCTCCAGAGCCTCTCCCATCCTCTGGAACTCTCTACCTCAACCTGTCAGTCTATCTCCTACTCTTGCTACCTTCAGGCAATCCCTGAAAACTCATCTCTTTTGGGGAAGCCTATCACGCCTCCAACTAATCTTTTACCACTTCCATCCGCTCATTCCCCACAGTTACAACATTTTGTACCACCTGCCTCGCCCTATTAGATTGTAAACTCTTCTGAGCAGGGCCCTCTTAATCCTCTTGTATTTTACTGTATTGTAACTGTATTGTCTCCCTTTTATATTGTAAAGCGCTGTGTAAACTGTTAGTGCTATATAAATCCTGTATAATAATAATAAATAATAATCTGCGGGCCCGGGAACTCCATGGCGGGTGCCAGCAGCTGAAGGGGAAGGAGAAGAGCGGACAAACATCCGCTCTCCTCCCCTTTTATTTGTGACCCAGAAAGCAAAGTTTCTGACATCACTTCCGGGTCAAGCTCTCCGTGTTCCCAGCTAGCTCAGCTATAGGAATATATACCTATAAGGGGCTTTTGAAGCATCGCCTATAGAAAATATAGGGTACTGAAGTTTGATGCCATTTCAGGGGCTCACAAAAATGTAAGTTTTGGCATGTTGGGTATTTATTTAATTGGTGCAACCATGTCTTTTATATTTTACCAAAAATGTGGGTAATTTATTGCATTTGTTTTCCCTGAAATTCACATTAGTGTGTTTTTTATTGAAATTTTGCATTTCCTATACCTTTGCGTTAATATCGTGTAACATAAAGAATTGAAGTTACAATTATTTTATTTTCTAGGGTGTCTGCTTTCAAAAAATATATTTTATTTGTGGGTTTTGTGTATTCTTCAGGCCCAAAATGTTTTTTTAAACGTGTGTGCAAAAAATGGCTCTGGCCACGAAAGGGTTAGCTCAATATAGAGACATATAATAGAAATCAGTAAACACCCCAGATAAATGATCTCAGATCTCAGATCTGCAGAATTCTACCCATGGTAGAGGCAAACCCGAACCTCATTCCTATTTGTAACACTTATTGTATAGCCTCATGATATATTATGAACATTAACAAAATAATAATAATGATAATATGTAATTTCAGGTTCCGATATCTCGATGCTCAGATCCCTGTTTACCTGGCAGCAGAAAGAAGTTTGGATCTTTAATTCATAAATGCTGCTATGAGTGTGTCTCATGTCCAGAAGGAGAGATATCCAACATTTCCGGTAGAGTTTGTATTTGTTAGTAATTTATTGTTGGACTGGGCAGATGTTATCATTGTGGTTAAAGTGTATGTCAGGGAAAAAACATATCAAATACATCTCTGCAATGTGTGCACATTCCCCGTGTTTTATCACTTTAAAAACCCTTCAAGTACAGAATGATACCTGCTAATCTTGCCAGAAATGTATTTAGCTCCTAAGTCCTGTTGTTAGCTGGCAGGGCCGCTGTTAGAAATCATGGGACCCCATACAGCCTACCTGATGGGGCCCCCAAAAGCACACCCTTGAATCCACCCCCTGACCCGCGCCCTTGACCCCACCCACCTGCCTTAAAAGGGATAGTTTCTTTTATATGAAGTCTGAAGCTGCTGGCCGGGTCCCGTGATAAGTAATGGGCCCGAGCCCACTACAGGAGGCTCGATCCTATGTCCTTATTGGCAGCCCTGGGAGGACCCAATTGCACCCTCCATTTACCATTATGGAGCAGATGTAAATTGACTTGTGTTTGTTTACACCTGCCTACCTCTGATCTGGCCCAATAAAAAAAAAATGAAGGGGGTCTGTCCTCCACCATCTAGGTGGATCGGATCAGAGGGCAGTGGGGTGTAAATTGACAATGGAGCCCATTTACACCCGACTGCCCCTAGAGCAGAGTGGGCTCTGTCCATGTCTGCTCTACATAAACTGAGTGGACATGGACCTGTCATCTGCCCACCCTGCTCTGATCAGTGGAGAGATCCCCCGCTAAGCAAAGCAGAGTCCATCCAGTGTTATAGGGGCCTAAGGCAGGCCATAGGTGATGGGATTTTTCTTTGCTGCAACCACAGCAAAGGAAATAGAAGGAAATAAAATCACTTGATTACCCCATCAACACAGTGAGTGAAGAATTGTGTTTTTCTGGTGGGGGGCAAGCAGGGAGCATTCCCCACCAGGAGAACACTGGTAGCAGCTATAATAGCCTATCTATGGCTGGCTTGACCATTTTGGTCTTTAATTAAGCATTGTGTCCATTTTGTATGGATAAATGTATATCTTTTCTTTCTTTCTTTTGCTTGTATTTGTCCAAGCTGTGTTTTGGGGCACTGCCCTGTTTAGCAAGCTTTATTTTACCAGTTCTAAGCTTTAGTTGTTGATGTAACGTCTACAAAAGTTTAATTAATATAACCTTTAAAAAAAAATCTATGGTCAGCTTGCATTTCACTGTCCTTCCTTTAATGATCATTATTAGAGATCAGCGAACTTCTAGAAATCCGGGTTCTGCTGGTTCGGCCGAACTTCGGGACAAGGTCCGGGTTCGGGTCCGGACAGAACCTGAACTTTGTCCCGGACCCCAAACCCCATTGAAATCAATGGGGACACAGACTTTTAGGCACAAAAATGGCTGTAAAATAGTCCTGGAAGGTCCTAGAGGTCTGCAAAAGGAAGGAAATGGGGGCAAGGGTGGGACAAGTGACCTACAAAGAAATGGGGACAGGGAAATAACTTTAAATATTTTTAAAAAAATAAAAACATAAAAAATGCAAAAATGGAGATCATCTTCAAAATGGGTCTGAAAAGTATTAATTAATGGTAGAGGCCATAGAAATGTTCTAAAATTATCTTCAAACCGTGTCAAAAAAGTATAAATAAGCCGGGAGAACCCATATCACTGTTCTGCAAAATGTGTGTGTCACTTTAAATGAAACCGGGAATAAGTGCACATCTGTTCTGCAAACTTATTTAAAGTCTGTGTGTCACTTTAAATGAAACCGGGAATAAGTGCACATCTGTTCTGCAAACCTATTTAGTCTGTGTGTCACTTTAAATGAAACCGGAAATAAGTGCACATCTGTTCTGCAAACTTATTTAAAGTCTGTGTGTCACTTTTAATGAAACCGTGAATAAGTGCACATCTGTTCTGCAAACAGAACATCTGTTCTTCACACATCTGTTTAGTCTGTGTCACTTTTATTATAGCCGCTAATAAGTCAATATCTGTTCTTCACACATCTGTTTAGTCTGTGTCACTTTTATTATAGCCGCTAATAAGTCAACATCTGTTCTTCACACATCTGTTTAGTCTGTGTCACTTTTATTATAGCCGCTAATAAGTCAACATCTGTTCT
>BLSH010464413.1:216431-230026 GCA_018402905.1 Glandirana rugosa
GTCTAAGAACAAGGTTTTGGTAACGGATGAGGATATCCCGGTCGACAACGACATTCACTGTGTAATAAAAAGTTTTTAGTAGAGGTAGAGGATCAAGTTTTCCCTCTCAAAGGTCCACAACGAATCTTCCTGTTATAGGAGTAGGCAATGGTTTTGGAACAAGAATCTGTCCCTCTAAGCAACACCTGGAAACTCTCCCTTTTGAACTAGGAGATGATTTCTGAACAATAATGTGTCACTTACAGCAACAGCTGTCCCTATAGGAGTAGGCAATGGTTTTGGAACAAGAATCTGTCCTTCTAAGCAACACCTGGAAACTCTCCCTTTTGAACTAGGAGATGGAGATGATATTTGAAAAATAATGTGTCACTTACAGCAACAGCTGGCCCTATAGGAGTAGGCAATGGCTTTGGAACAAGAATCTGTCCCTCTAAGCAGAAGCCTCTACCTAGTGCAGTCAGATTACTCAAAGCAGCAGTATGTGAAATCTCAAATGACTCCCACAATGTGATCGTTGTGTACGATCCCACAATCTGATCTTTGTGTACGAACGTACGATCGTTTTGTTAGACAGAGTTTAATCTGCAATCTCCAACTCTAAGCAGCAGTATTTGAAATCTCAAATTCCCCCAACAATCTGATCGTTGAGCGGGATCGTGGCGATCGTTGAGCACGATCGTGGCGATCGTTGTTTTATGCAGAGTTTGATCTGCAACTCAAAGCAGCGGTATTTGAAATCTCAAATTCCTCCAACAATCTGATCGTTGAGCACGATCGTAGCGATCGTTGTTTTATGCAGAGTTTGATCTGCAACTCAAAGCAGCGGTATTTGAAATCTCAAATTCCCCCAACAATCTGATCGTTGAGCACGATCGTAGCAATCGTTGTTTTATGCAGAGTTGGATCTGCAACTCAAAGCAGCGGTATGTGAAATCTCTAATTTCTGCTATCTGTCCTCAGAGCAACAGCACAGACAGCAGTAGTAAAGTAATCTATCTCAGGATGCAGGATCAGATCTTAAAATGTCTTAAAATGTCTCAATTCTCTCCATCACGCCGTCAGCTTCCTTTCCCTACACTAACCCAAGAGCATGTGACATGCAGCACTGTGACTCCAGCTTATAAAGAGGCTAGGTCACATGATGCACTGGCCAATCACAGCCATGCCATTAGTAGGCTGTGATGGCTTCTAAGGGCAAACCAGTGAAACGCTTGTTGATTGGCTGCCCTGCGGCTTCTCAACACATGGAGTAAAATAGCAGAACCCCGGACCGAACCCGAACGATTTTTGAAATGTCCGGGTCCGGGTCCGTGCCCCGGACACCCGAAAGTTTGGTACGGACCCGAACGTTACAGTCCGGGTTCGCTCAACACTACTAATAACACAATTGACAAGAGTAATGACATAATATACCATGGGAACATAGTAAAAAAAGGGGAATTTTGCACATCAGGGCAAGTGGCCTACCTAATTGCCCGATACCACCAAGAGCATGTGCACATATCTGTTCCTGGTCGGCAGAGAAGGGGTATGTGTGGGGCTCTGTTACTATGTAGTGCTCTAAAGACAACCAAATAAATACATAAAGCAATGTAAGTCACAAATTCAAGGGGCCCCAACCAAGGTGGGAGACAAGGGGAGGTAAAGGGGGAGGGGAAGAGGAAGAAAGGAGGAAGGGGGAGGGGGAAGGGAAGATTGGGGAAAGAGAGGGTGAGAGAGGGAGGGCAAGGAAGGGAGGGTGATGGAATTGAGGTACAGTGAATGTGACCATACTGTAAATTAGACTTGTGCATGGCTGAGAAATTAGTTTTTTCATTTTCGTTTTTTATTTTTTTTGGAAATTCAAAAAATGTGGAATTCGGAAATTAAAAAATTTGAATTTAAAAAATACAGAAATCCAAAATTCGGAAATTTGCGGTAATTCGGCAATTGCAGTAATTGCGGTAATTCGGAAATTCGTGGTAATTCGGCAATTGCAGTAATACGGAAACAGCCGAAAATCTGAAATTCAGAAATCCAAAAATTTGAAAATAACTAAGAACTAAGAACATTTGAAATAATAATTAACTAATACCTATTAAATTATAGGTAATAGAATTTCCTTGAAAGTTTTGCTGTTAGTGAACTTAAATATGAAATTTATCACTAATAGCCATATTTTCAAGAAAAATCCAATAACTATGATTTAATAGTTATTTATTATTATTTAAAAAGTTCTTTCTTATTTCCGAATTTTCGAATTTTGGAAATTTGGAAATAAGGAAGAACATTTGAAATAATAAGTTATTAAATTATTATTTTAACTTATTATAAATTATTATTTCAACTGTTCTTTCTTATTTCCGAATTTCCAATTCAAAAATAAGGAAGAACATTTGAGATAATAAGTTATTGATGTATTATTTTAACTTATTCTAAATTATAATAAGCTATTATTATTTAAAATTTTCTTTCTTATTTCCGACTTTTGCAGTGTGTGACTATATATATGCATACTGTATGTATGTATATATGTGTGTGTACTGAGTGTGCATATACTGTGTGTATATTGTATGTATGTTGTATGTATATTGTATGTATACTGTGTGTATACATACAATATGCATACAATATACACACAGTATATACACACCCAGTATACACACATACATACAGTATGCATATATACAGTCACACTGTAAAAGTCAAAAATAAGGAAGGACATTTGAAATAATAATAGCTTATTATAATGTATAATAAGTTAAAATAATAAATCATTAACTTATTATTTCAAATGTTCTTCCTTATTTCCTTATTTCTGAAATTCGGAAAAAAAGAACATTTGAAATAATAATAGCTTATTATAATTTATAAAAATGTAAAATAATAAATTAATAACTTATTATTTCATATGTTCTTCCTTATTTCCGAAATTCGGAAATAAGAAAGAACATTTGAACTAATAATAAATAACTATTCAATTATAGGTTTTGAAACTTCCTTGAAAGTTTGGCTGCTAGTGAAATGAAATTTATCACTAATAGCCATATTTTCAAGAAAATTCCAATACCTATGATTTAATAGAAATTTGGAAATAAGGAAGAACATTTGAAATAAAAAGTTATTAAATTATTCATTTAACTTATTATAAATTATAACTAACCTATAATTTAACAGTTATTTATTATTATTTCAAATGTTCTTTCTTATTTTCGTATTTCCACATTTCGGAAATTCGGAAATAAGGAAGTACATTTGAAATAATAAGTTGTAAATATAATATTTTAACTCATTATAAATAATAATAAGCTAATATTATTTCAAATGTTCTTCCTTATTTCCAAATTTCTGAATTTCGGAAATTCGGAAATAGGGAAGAACATTTGAAACAATAAGTTATTAATCTATTATTTTAACTTATAAATAATAATAAGCTATTATTATTTCAAATGTTCTTCCTTATTTCCAACTTTTGCAGTGTGTGACTGTATATATACATACTGTAAGCATGTAGGTATGTGTGTGTGTATACTGGGTGTGTATATACTGTGTGTATATTGTATGTATACTGTATATACACACCCAGTATACACATACATACATACAGTATGCATATATACAGTCAAACACTGCAAAAGAAAATTTGAAATAATAATAGCTTGTTATAATTTATAGTAAGTTAAAATAATAAATGAATAACTTATTATTTTAAATGTTCTTCCATATTTCTGAATTTCTGAAATTCAGAAATAAGAAAGAACATTTGAAATAATAATAAATAACTATTAAATTATAGGTATTGGAATTTTCTTGAAAGTATGGCTATTAGTGATAAATTTCATATTTAAGTTCACTAACAGCCAAACTTTTAAGGAAATACAAATACCTATAATTTAATAGTTATTAGTTAGTTATTATTTCAAATATTCTTAGTTATTTTCTAATTTTCGGATTTCCGAATTTCGGATTTCTGAATTACCGCAATTGCTGAATTACCGCGATTCGGAAAAATGAAAATTCTGAAGAATTCGGAAATTGAAAATTCGGAATTCTAAAATTTTCACATTTTCGGATTTCTGAATCTCGGATTTCCGAATTACCGCAATTACCGCAATTGCCGAATTACCGCGATTCGGAAAAATGAAAATTTGGAAAAATTCGGAAATTGAAAATTCGGAATTTGGAATTCGTCCGAATTGCTGAATTTTGCAATATTCGGTAAAAACGAAATTCGGAACGAAATGAATTGCACAAGCCTACTGTAAATCAAGGTAAACTGACCTATAAACCAAGTTAAATGAAGTGTAAAGTCCCAGGGCCAGGGCAGGCGAACAAACATAAGCCATGAGGTTGAGTACAAAGAGAGAAAAAAATGGGACTTTAAAATATAGGGATGGAGGTCTGCCACTGCTCAGTATGTATACTTTTTTTTGGGTGCCGGGTCACATTTATTTCTAATAAGCTGTGAGGTTGGTCAGGTATGCAGTTGATATCACCACCCTAAACAGCGAGATACTGTGGGGGCGATCACCAGTCTGCAATGCAACACCCAATGGATCAGGTCAGAAGGATCGTAGATAGGGCCATATGCCATAAACAGATCAATGACTGAGCGTATATTTTGATCGACTCACCAGCAAAACGTTCATCCATCACATGCCCCAGGATCACTCCTACAATAAGGAAGCGGGGGCGTCCCGCTAAAATACCCAACTCGGTGATGCACACGCCGGCAGTCGCCGGACATGACGTAGCGGAGTCAAACCGTCCATACCGCGTGCACGCGATGGGTAGCCATGCACATGTGTACTCATGAACGGAGACCAAAGGGTGGAAGGCTCAAGTCTCCATTATGTGTAAGGGCAGAAGGGCGTGGAATCGTCCCATACCACCTCAGGACCGCTACAACTCTGCCGAGTGGAACAAGGTACAGGGCAGTGCCCTCTAGTGGTCAAAATTGGGCAGGATAGGGCAATCGACCTGTTACATATAAATAGGATAAACAAGAACTTTAGAAAATACATGTGTGGAGATAAAACAATAAGTGCAATACACTGTGCCATATTTAATATAATACATATGCATCGGACCCTAAGGTCCATAACCCTGCTACTGGGCCGCAACCAGGGGGAGGGGGAACCCAGGCAAACAGGGGCAGGCATACTAGACCAACAACTATCAATTAGCCTTCTCAATCAAATAAAATTGGGTAGGATAGGGAAGGGAAAGGGTAAGGGAAGGGGGGTGAGGGGATGGGATAAACCGGGGGTGAAAGAAATGAGGAACATGGGAGGAAAAGAGGGGATGTGGGGAAAGGAGATTTCTCAATAAAGATTATAGAAATGATTGGAATGAATTGACCTCATTGAGGCTGGGGGGGACAGTGGCATCCAATCGCTCAATCCAGAGACTTTCTCCCTGTAGAAGTAATTTACCCTGTGGTACTGGGGTATGACCTCTAACACCATAAATTGCACCGCATAGGGATTATATTTATGATATAGACCAATATGACGACCAATGGTAATCAATTTTACATTGGTCGCATAATAAAAATGGTCTCCAATTCATTGTTGTAATTCTCAAATTTTACCTACATAAAATCTGCGGCAGTCACAGACCATCAAGTACACTACACCAGTGGTATGGCAATCAGCCAAAAATTGTGGTGCAAATCGTTCACCATTGGGCAGTGTAGTTGACTTCATGTTAGCCACCCATGGACATCTGGGACAGCTACTACAGGGTGACGTGCCACGTCGTCCATGTTCAGCTGATCCATATTTATCGACAATGTGATGCTCACTGAGTAGATGCCAAAGTTTACTGAGAATATTTCTCAATTGACCCTGATAAGCTGAGTAAGGAGTCACTAGTTTAACTGTATCAGATGGTTTGGGTTGGTGGGAAGTGTATAACAAGGAGGATCTTGTACGTGTGCAGGCCCAATTGAAGGCCTTCCTTAAGTTAGTCGGGGAATAACTCATGTTTCAACAATATTTCCTGCAGGCCATTGGCCTGCACATGAAAATCCTCATCCCTGGCACAGTTACGCCTCAATCGGAGGTACTGTGCATAGGGGATGCTGTGTATTAGAGGTTTGGGATGCGCACTGGATGCATGGAGGAGTGTATTTCCGGATGTGGGTTTACGATATAGGTCTGTAGTTAGGTACCTGTTTCCATCTTTTATAATCATTAGGTCCAGGAAAGAAATCCGTGAACCACTGATACTATAGGTACACGTCAAATTAAGGTCATTAGTATTCAATCGCTGAATGGGAACCTGTCCAAACCACAAATAGGTCATCAATGAACCTGAACCAAAATAAAACAAACAACAAATATCTGGAAAGTCCATCATCCGAGAAGACACTCCTCTCCCAACCTCCTAGATAGAGATTTGCATATGCAGGGGGAACATGAAGTGCCAATGGCAACTCCCTGAATTTGTAGGTAATGTTGGCCTTTAAAAACAAAGTAATTTCTGGTAAGAATAAATTGCAAAAGTTCCAGAATAAATTTGTTGAATAGCCAGGTATTATGATCCTGTTCCGTAAGAAAGGATTTGGTCGTGGAGACCCCCTGCTCATGGGGGATACTAGAGTACAAAGCCTCTATATCAGTGGTAGGCAACCAGTAGCCCTCCAGCTGTTGTAGAACTACATTTCCCAGGAGGCATTGCAAGGCTGGCAGTTACAATTACTCCCAGAGGCATGATGGGACTTGTAGTTCTGCAACAGCTGGAGGGCCCCAGGTTGCCTACCCCTGCTCTATATCTATAGCCATGGGCAGGAAGTCTCCAGGTACCTGAATCCCGTCTATGTGTTTTAGAAGATCCGATGTGTCACGTATATAGGACGGTAAGCCCAACACGTGTGGCATCAAAAAATTATCAACAAATTTGCTGGCATTATCAGTCAGTGAGCCAATACCGGAAACCATTGGTCTACCCGGGGGGACAATGTAAGTTTTTATGCGTTTTGGGCAACGCATAAAATGTGGGAGTTTGAGGATGCTTGACTATTAAATAATTCAGGGTATCTCTGTCGATAAGGCCAATCCAAAATGCCCCCATACAGAGTTCTTAGAATTCTTGAATAAATTGCTGAATAAGTGATGGTGAAATAGGTGTGTATCAGGTGGAATTATTGAGCATATCCAGACACATGGTCTGATATTGGCCATGTGTCATTATAACAATGTTGCCCCCCCTTATCGGAGGGCTTAAGTACAATGTCAGAACGTTTTTAAAGTTGTCTTAGAGCCCAGGACTGTTGAGCGGTAAGGTTAGGTATATAATTCCTCCACTGGCACCTCTTAAGGTCTCTAATGGCTTGTTGGAGAAATCCCCAGATGGTTGGGCACATCATCAGATTTGGGAACTTCCGTGATTTATTCTTGAATTTAGAAATAGGCTGGGCCACAGAGGAAGCCTCTGGGGGGATGGTCTGGTATTGTCAGGGGATGTGTCAGAAATAAGGTCACAGGTGTCCTCTTCAATTGCTCCTTCATCATCATAGAGTAACATCAGGTCCCGAAGAGCCCAATATTCATTCATGGTAAAATGTTTAGTTCTCTCCGTTAATTCACGTTAAAGATTCTCATGTACTCAATCTTTGTCATATATGAAGCGAAAAGTAAGGTTGCAGGCAAAGAGGTAAAGGTCTTTGATGGTTATGGTCACCTGGATGGATTCCAGGGGCAGAAACCAAGCCCTATCTGTAAAACTGTAATTTCTTCTGAAAAGGGTCTGAGAAGTCAAGCTGATAATATTTAATTGTGTGCCCCCGTCGGGGTATGAGAGGGGGGTGGTAATGGAGTGTTGGGAGGGGGATGAGTGGGAGTTGGCAAGGGTGGTGAGTGTTTCCAAATCTAAGTGTCTAGCTTGGATTGCTGCTTTTTGGCTTCTGCCAGTGCTGAATCTAAAAAATCACCTTTCAGCATTGGGGACCCCAAAACTCTGGGGATTACAATGTGCAATGTGGGGGGGTGACACTATTGTGGGAAATCTCTGGTTGTGATGTGGCTGCCTGTGTGTGTGCAGGTGTAGGTTTGGCAGACATATTTTTTACCCTTTTTAGGTGCAGCTGGGGAGGATGCCCCACTGAGGCGTATGCGTTTACGTGTAGAGTCAGAGGATTTGGGTCTAAAAAAGCGTGATCCAGTCAGTTGAGAAAATGAAGAGGACATGGACGAATCTGATTGGAGGAAGGGTGTGGTGGTCTCCCCCGTGTTCCCCCTCGGTCCCTAGTGCCCCCGTTCCATTTGTATGCAAAGCCCTCTAAAAAAGCAAGTTTGTCTTTTTTTGCTTGTTTCTAGTGTTGAGCGAACCCGAACTGTAAAGTTTGGGTCCGTACCGAACTTTTGGGTGTCCGGGACCCGGACCCGAACCCGGACTTTTCAAAAAAAGTCCAGGTTCGGGGTTCTGGTAATTTTACTAAAAGTTCTGAAAAGTGCTGTAAAAAAGTCCTGGAAAGTCCTAGAGGTCTGCAAATGGAAGGGAAATGGGAGTAAGGGTCGGACAAGTGCCCTACAAAGAAATGGGGAGAGGGAAATAACTTTTAAAAAAATAAAAACATAAAAAAATCAAAAATGGAGGTGGATGTGGACTATCTTAAAACTGTGTGAGAAAGCTGGGGGCGTGGCCGGCCGGCGGAGAAGACGACTGTGTAGAGAAGAGCTCCGGCTCCTGAGCGCCGTCTAAGCGACCCACACAGCGACGCAAGGGCTCTAAAAACCATAGCCATGGCGGGCATAGATGCCACAGCACCAGGCACGATCCGCAAAAGAGGTCCACAGCGAGCAAATCCACAGAAATTGACGGATTTCTTCTCCCCCGCGGGAGACAAGGTGTACCAAGATGGCTCTGGCTCCAGAGCGTGGCCTACTGAAGAAGAAGACAGCGCATCAGAGACCAGTGCCAGCTCCACAGCCTCGGTTCGCACAGCGATCAGCATAAGAGACGCAGGTAGGATGGGGACATCCCCACCCAATAGCCCTACTGCCCGTAGCCCAGCCAAGCACAAAAAGGCTAAAGGGGAGACACAAGAGGTAGAATCAGACATGGAAGATTATACTGAGGAGGGCCCAACCCAAAGCACTCTAGAGCAATTCCCTTCATCGCAGCAGCCAGTCTCAATGGCGAGTATGAAAGACATGGTAAATTCACTGCGGGACACCTTGCAAGCAGACATGCAGTCCATGCTGCTTCCGATAAACGCTACTATAGCACATATACAGCAGCGGGTAACACACATGGAACATAAAATGGAGGATGCTTATTCAGCACATAACTCCTTACTGGACGCTTACAAGGAGCAGCAACAGGAACTACAACGAATAACCGCAAAACTCGCGGATTTAGAAGATCGTAGTCGAAGGAATAACATCAAATTCCGTGGGGTTCCAGAATCAGTAGCACCCCAGGAACTAGACGGATTCCTCGACCAGCTACTACACGAACTGATCCCGGATGCTTCAGAGATGGAATTGACTATAGACAGAGCACACAGACTGCCTAAGCCCTCATATCTCCCGGATAACATCCCAAGAGACGTTCTCACGAGGATACATTATTATCACATTAAAGAGGCAGCCATGAAAGCCTCAAGAAAACTCCAACTACTCCCGGGAAAGTTTGCAGGCATATCCCTATTCACTGACCTTTCCCAAGTGACAATTCAACACCGAAGGAAGCTATTGACAATAACAAAAGCCTTAAGGAACCACAGCATCATCTATCGATGGGGGACCCCATCTGAACTCACAGTGACATTCAGAGATAAAACAGTGAACATTCTATCCCTGGAAGCAGAACTGAAATTTCTGGAAGAATGGGGCATAGTACCCCAAGAAAACTCAACAGGGAAGAATCAAGAGCTCTCCAGATTGCAGAACAAATGGTCTCACCAACCTCCCTCCAAGAAGGCCCAAAAGAAAAATCTTGCCCAGCACAACCATGACGCTGCCAGGTTGACCAACCCTCATAGTTCAAGGTTCAGAGAAGAACATCTCAGGCCATGTTGACCTGGGAGGTGCTCCCACAGGTAAAGTGCAAATTCTTTTGCCCTAGAGCCTCAGAGCAGGCTCTGAACTCTTTCTTACCCATGTTTCCATCCCTTGTTTATTTTATTTTTCTTCTTTTTTTGGACATTTCCCTTTTGCGGTTTATCTTTACAATGTTTGATACCATGTACATAAACTCCATTTGGTACAGAGAGCTGACGACCCAAATCAGCCCAAGAGATGACTGCAAACTGCATGGATTGTATCTAAGTCACCCCTTGAGTGCCTCACTCAATTCCAAGGATCAGGAATGCTTTATTACAACACTAGCATACTCACTGCACACAACCTGGTCTATAGGACCTTACCTTGCGCTTGCCTCCTTCCACACCCTTATAAATTCTTCCAAGCTAACTATAGCCTTGAATCATCTAAAATTGTTCTTAAAATTGTGTCCTTGAACGTAAAGGGTCTCAATAGCCCTTTTAAACGGCAACTTATGTGGAAAGAGGCAATCAAACTAAATGGTGATGTGCTATGCGTACAAGAATCGCACTTTGCAAGAAACAAAGCTCCCAAATGTTCCCATAGACTATTTAACAATATATTTTTCGCAAATGCAGAAACTAAACATAACGGTGTGCTCATGGCCATTAAAAATTCTGTGGCCTTTACAAAGAAGAAAGTAATTGCTGACCCTAAAGGGAGATATGTTATATTAATCTGTACGCTGAACAATGTTTTATATACCATTGTATCTGTATATGGTCCCAACCAGGGGCAAATTGCGTATATGAAGAATTTACTAAGAAAAATTCAGCCTATATGCAAAGGTCACCTACTACTGGTGGGGGATTTTAATTTGGTGGTTGACAGTGCTGAAGATTGCAAACCCCCTAGAAGGCAACCCAAATTTTCCCTACAATCCATACTTCATGCCGAAAAATTGTATGATGCATGGAGATGTCTCCACCCAGGAGAGAAAGACTTCTCCTTTTACTCTAACCCACACAAATCCTACTCCCGCATAGATATGTGTCTAACAGATCTCACCACGTTAAACATGATCAAAAAAGCGACAATCGGTACCATAACCTGGTCAGACCACGCCCCTCTCACGATAGAACTGAATGAGAACTCCAACAATACCCCAGTATTGCTATGGACAAATAACACCAAAATCTTTAGCCGGGAAAACCACCGAAAGAAAATCCAAAAACATTTAGATGAATTCTTCCGAACCAACATTTCAGACTGTTTATCTAAAGCTACTATTTGGTGCACTCATAAGGCATATATCAGGGGTGTATTACTTCAGATAGCAGCAAGGGAAAAAAAACAGAAAGCAAGGGAAATAGAATCACTACTGCATAAAATCCAACAACTTGAAGCATTAAACAAACAAACGATATACGATACGACCACAAGCGAACTCCAGAGCAGTAGATTAAAACTCAAAACCCTACTACTAGGAGAATTTGAAAAAAACACCAAATACCTTAAAGCCACCTTTTACTCAACAAACAATAAAGCAGGGAAGAGATTAGCCCAACAAGCTAAATAAAAACAAGCAGCCTCCAGGATTAACTTTTTAATTGACCCTAAATCAGGATCCAAAATAACCCACCCCAAAGACATAGCGAACAGCTTCATGGAATACTATGGGGCACTGTATAACCTGCCCGAAGACATAACTATCAGCCACCCAACAGAACTAAAAATCCAAAATTTTCTAGACCCAATTAAACTCCCAGAACTCTCCACAGAAAGAAGAGAAAGCCTCAACAAACCCTTTTCAGAAGAGGAAATTAAATCAGTAATTACCAAACTTCCCCTCAACAAATCTCCAGGCCCAGACGGTTTATCAGCTGAATACTTCAAGTCCTTCGTAGGGACCCTGACCCCTCATCTGACTAACACCCTAAACCAAATTGTCCACTCAAACACTATACCAAATGAAATGCTTAAAGCATACATAATCACACTAACTAAACAAGGCAAAGAGCCCACACAACCGCAAAATTTCAGGCCTATATCCCTCTTAAATTCGGACCTTAAAATATATGCGAAAGTGATTGCTAACAGACTAAGCTCAGTCACACCAGATCTGATAAACTATGACCAGGTAGGTTTTGTAGCCAATAGGCAAGCACCAGATGGGACCCGTAGGATGTTTAATTTATTGAGAATGGCAGAGAGTCGCAAACTCCCGACAGCCTTTATAGCCCTTGACGCCGAAAAGGTTTTCGATAGGGTACATTGGGGGTACCTAAAGGCAGTTCTTATAAAACTCAGCTTCCGGGTTTCCTTCTCTCTGCTATCTTAACACTATATTCGAGCCCTTCAGTGCAAGTATACACCTCAAGCGCACTCTCGGACACATTTAAAATTACAAATGGCACAAGGCAAGGGTGCCCTCTATCACCGTTGATCTTCGCCATGGTCATGGAACCTTTTGCGGAAGCTATCAGGGACACAAATCAGATTGAAGGAATACAGGTAGCGGGCAAATCACATAAAATAGGCTATACGCAGACGACGTCATTTTGACTAT
Organism: Glandirana rugosa; assembly: GCA_018402905.1. Classification (NCBI taxonomy): domain Eukaryota; kingdom Metazoa; phylum Chordata; class Amphibia; order Anura; family Ranidae; genus Glandirana; species Glandirana rugosa. The sequence goes on from BLSH010464413.1 coordinate 228,972, forward strand.
CACCCAAGTAGAATCATCCCTACCCATTGTAAACAAAATCATAGAAACATTTGGAGAATCATCCTACTATAAAATAAATGTAGCCAAATGCCAAATACTCACCTTGAATATCAACCATAAAATTAGAACAAAAATGAAAGCCATTCTACCATGTAACTGGGATAGTGATAAGATCCATTACCTAGGGATAACATTAGTAGCCAATTCTAATAAAATATACGCAGCTAACTACAAAACTTTAATTAATTTGGTACACACTAACTTACAACACTTGGGCAAACTAGAAATCTCATGGATGGGGAAGATGGCAGCATTCAAAATGGTAGTTTTACCAAAGATTTTATATATCTTTAGAACGGTCCCAATCCCCCTACCCACCTGCTTTTTCCGAGAGATTAATACTATGCTTCGCACATATATATGGGGACAAAAAAGAGCTAGAATACCCTTCTCAATCCTAACAAGACATAAGAAACTGGGTGGCATGGGAGTCCCCAGAATAGAGGACTACTGTACTTAGGTACGGATCATCTCCTCCCAATTTATATTAAGGTAATCTAGATACAGAACCGTTGCCCCTACCCTTCCACAGTTTTGTTCCCTATGGGGTGGAATGGTAGTCTGGAGGCATAATAGTTCAAACCTCACAAGCAAGCTCTCATTTGCAGATGATCCGTACCGGGCCCAAATCTCACTATGTAGCAGGCATTATCTCTGTAACCAAGAAATCCTTCTATGTATGCCTAATGCCATACCATGATGTATAACTGTAACTTTATTGTTGTTATGTTCTTAAACTTCAATAAAAACCAAAGTTAAAAAAAAAAAAAAAAAACTGTGTGAGAAAAGTATAAATTAGCGGGAAGAAGCAATATCACTGTTCTAAGAACAGTGATATATCATATCACTGTTCTTAGAACAGTGATCTAGCTTCTCCCCTCTAATTGATAGTTTTCACACACAGTTAGAAGATAATTGTAGAACAGTGATATCATATCACTGTTCTACAATTATCTTCTAACTGTGTGTGAAAACTATCAATTAGCGGTGGAGAA
>BLSH010464413.1:230333-240601 GCA_018402905.1 Glandirana rugosa
AAGTGTGTCAAAATTCTACTAACATGTAAGAAGTTTGCAGATGTTCTAAGAACAGGGATATGGCTTCTCCCAGCTAATGTATACTTTTCTCACACAGTTTTAAGATGATTGTAGAATGTACAATCATCTTAAAACTGTGTGAAAAAAAGTATAAATTAGCCAGGAGAAGCCAAATCACTGTTCTTAGAACAGTGATCTGGCTTCTCCACCGCTAATTGATAGTTTTCACACACAGTTTGCAGATGTTCTAAGAACAGGGATATGGCTTCTCCCAGCTAATGTATACTTTTCTCACACAGTTTTAAGATGATTGTAGAATGTACAATCATCTTAAAACTGTGTGAAAAAAGTATAAATTAGCCGGGAGAAGCCAAATCACTGTTCTTAGAACAGTGAACTGGCTTCTCCACCGCTAATTGATAGTTTTCACACACAGTTTGCAGATGTTCTAAGAACAGTGATATGGCTTCTCCAAGCTAATTTATACTTTTATCACACAGTTTTAAGATAGTCCACATCCACCTCCATTTTTGATTTTTTTTATGTTTTTATTTTTTTTTAAATATTTTAAGTTATTTCCCTATCCCCATTTCTTTGTAGGGCACTTGTCCGACCCTTACCCACATTTTCCTTCCTTTTGCAGACCTCTAGGGCTTTCGAGGACTTTCTTACAGCCATTTTTGTGCCTAAAAGTTTGGGTCCCCATTGATTTCAATGGGGTTCGGGGTCCGGGTCAAAGTTCGGGTTCTGTCCGGATCCGAACCCGGACTTTGTCCCGAAGTTCGGCCGAACCAGCAGAACCCGAACTTCTAGAATTTCGCTCAACTCTACTTGTTTCTTCAAGATAATATCTTTATTCATCACCTCTAGACAGTCCTTTATCTCCTTCCATTTGGAGGCAAAGGATGTATTGTCAAAGAGGTGATGATATTGCACGTTAAGTCTATCAATTTCACCATCAAGGATACCCAGTTCAGTGGTGTATTGTGTAATCAGTATTTTCATCAATTCAATGCTGCAGTGGGTCAAAGTTTTTTCCAAAGCAGTCTTGAGAGTTGGAGGGGGTTTCTTAATGGTGGGAAATACCCAGATCCGGAGGCCCAGAGGACAAATTTCCTCTTTGATATATTGTTTAAAGTAATCTAAATGCCAGTAAAGATGAGACTTGCGTTTCAGTAGGCTGAACATACGATCTAAGAAAATTTTGATTTCCTCTTCTGACTTCTTGTGGGTAGTTAGGCATGATGCCTGTATGTCGGTCATAAAACCCGCCCAGGAGGTGCCTAGTACATCCATCCCAGGGTGCAGCAACAGGGGCTGGGAATAGAGAGAAATATTTTATTAGAAACAAAACATATGGCATATAGAGATGCAGAACATATACACATATAAAAATACTCCTTAGGATTTGCAAAGGAGATTGGGTAAGGATCTCAAAAACAGGCTGCACTACATAGTGCTACTAAAGAAACGGGTGTGTTATCCACCCAATACAGTATTGAGTAACCTCAAGAGGATATTAAAACCCAGATGGTACATACAGGGAGTGCCTCATCCAAATGTAGAATGTAAAGGGTTGTGGGTAGGTTGGTCCCCAGTCAACCTCCACTGAGTGAGGGAAGATTGCTTATATAATATAAGCTTGACTATTGCAGCACCAAATCATTAAATGGTTAATACAACAAAGATATAAAATAAAACATAGACAACATTTATTTTTACAAGGAAGTTTGACTGTAACAAGGATCAACAATTATTTTTAAAAAGGCATTGGTTACCAAAAGTATACAATTTCCCAATTAGGGAAATCTACAACATGGTGTGGGCCACGGACATCAAGGATCTCAACATGTTTCACGGGCTTGGTCCACTTCTTCAGGAGAGATGTCTATTTGCCCGATACCACCAAGAGCAGTGCACATATCTGTTCCTGGCCAGCAGAGAAGGGGTATGTGTAGGGGTCTGTTACTACATAGTACTCTATAGACCAAGTTAAACGAAGTGTAAAGTCCCAGGGCCAGGGCAGGCGAACAAAGATAAGCCGTGAGATTGGTCAGGTATGCAGTTGATATCGCCACCCTAAACAGTGAGATACTGTGGGAGCGATCACCAGTCGGCAAAACATTCGTCCATCACATGCCCCGGGATCACTCCTTCCCTCTTCTGCCTGATTCCCTCAGCACTTACTTGCTAAAGGAGTCAGGCAGTGTGCGGGCCAGCAGCAGGGACTTGCAGAGCCAGGACTTCCTCACATCACAGGATAGTGTGTTTAGGTGCGCCAGGGGTGCCCGAAAATGAAAGAAAATGTCCTGGCTCCAGAGATGAACAGATGGGGCCCCCCTCAGCCCAACAGGAAATATAAAGACCTGGGACTCAGTCCTTTTCCATTTTTATTTTGCAGACCTGGATGGACTCTGAGGTAGGTGGCTGTAAGCAGACACACGTTCATTTACATAAGCCAGTCTACAGACCTGGATGGATCTTCTGATCAAGTCAGCCTGAAAGACTAACAGCCAGACTTGATTATAAAGCCAATGTGAAAGGGTCCTTAGAATACAGTAAATTACCTTTCCAGGCTTGGACTTGAACACAGGGCCTCTGCTGTATCTGGCAGTAACTCTTCTCCTGAGCTACCTGAGATGACAGAAAGGTCATTGCCTGAACCATTGGACAATCCTGCCTTGTGCCTTGTTTTCTGCTGAACCTTGAACTCTTTGCTCCTCCCATGGACTTCCTGATTTAAGCCATGTCTCTGCACTTCCTGTTTGCCAGTTGCTAGAGCAACTGGTCTTCAAGCCTGGTCCCTGATTGGGACATTACCTGTTGGCCTGCCAGAAATGCTGTCAGTTCTTAAGCCCTATTGTGGGTTTAATGGTGTCAGCCCTGTCCAGGGCTAATGCTAATCAATTAAAAATTATCCCCTTATTCCTAGATTAATCATTCTGTTGTCTCAAGATAAGAACGAGGAGGGCTAATCAGACTGTGCTGAGATAGCACAGGAAGTGTGCACAGGACAGATCTGAACTTTTGACAGGATCAACAGGTGTTTTTTTTTATTTTTTGCACGTATTGAACAGATATAAGAAAATGTTTCTTATCGTATATTTAACAAACCAAAAGGTAACAAATAAGAGACATTCTTTATCAAGGTTTTCACACAATGTAAATTTGAACTTCCCATTATCACTTCTCTGCCTATAACACATTTCTTGTACGTTCCTTTGTTTATCTTTTCACTGTTTTACTGTGTCATGGAACCAACAGCTTTTTTTCTCTCTTTTATTTTACCCCTTGCCAAAGAGAAGTCTCTACATATTGTTCAACTATCTATTTAACTATCTATCTATCTATCTATCTATCTATCTATCTATCTATCTATCTATCTATCTATCTATCTAGCCACCACTGTAGGAGCTACTTGATAATTTCAGGTTCTATGTTCTTCCCCTCAACCCCAAGAACCCTTAGCCCCTCTGGCACACATGGTAAACACATATTACTGCAGACACAATGGTAAAAGGATACCAGACAGCAGGTCAAGAAGTATTTTACTGAGAGACATTGCAGTAAACAAGACAGTAAGGCCCCTTTCACATGGGGGGGCCACACGGGTGATCACAACATTGATCTCCACGGAGCCGGTGGATGACAGGTCCATCTCTGCTCACAGTGCACCTGTCAGATCCCTGCTGTCCTCTATGGGGAAGATCAGATGAAAACTGGCTGCATGTCCATTTTCATCCAATCCCATCTGATCTGATCCGCTGGACGGATGGCGAACATATCGCCCATCTGTCTGTTTTGAGCGGATCTGGTCATATTGGATGGCAGATGGGTGTCAGCGGACACATCTCCGCTGATATCCGCCTGCCTATAGAAGTGAATGGGTGGCCCGCTTGGATCCACATGAAAAATGGACAGGCAGATCCGAGCGGGCTGCTCATGTGAAAGGGGCCTAATAACTTGAAACCGGTAGTTACCTGTAGTGAACTTTGATAGTATGCAACTGTGCACAAAGAAATATGCAATGTAATTACAACACAGTTTAACCAATTCACAGGCCCTAAGATGACCTATGTGCTCACTTATGAAGGGAGAAAGATTGACTTCTCGCATGTCAATCTACTTCCTTAAAATTCTGAGAACACGGGCCCAGAACATAAATGTACAGTGCAATAAACAACAATATGTAACATTAAACTTTACTCTTTCTAAGAGTTAGCTTAATGTCCTTACAGTTGCAAAACAAAGGAATATAGGAGTTCTTGCAGTGTAGTTATCTATCAACTTCATCAAGCTCAACAAGGGCCCAAAGAAGTCTCAGTGCAGCAATGACCAGTAGCAAGGTTTAACTTATGCAAAGTGTCTCCTGGCAAGGCGCTACTGTAAGGAGATGAGGTAAAGATGTCTGCAGTGTCTCTTTTAGTGTGTGCACAAGGTTGGCTTCTGCCGGCTCACCAATCATGGCGATGCCAAGGTTTCAAGGAATGAGATGTCCTGAACAGGCTCTTAAGGGATGCCCGACTGGCAACCAAAGGACCCAGCAATATCTGTACAGGCATCCACAGTGGATGGAATGTCTGCTACAGGTGATCTGCTTCCACGGAAGGCCACCACCTTGTTCAACCGTGATGTCTCGCATAGCAGAGAAAGGGAAGAACTCCTTATGCCTCCTCTGGTCTCTTGGTGCTCACCCAACAACTTTGTGGTTTCCTCCCATATGTCCTGGGCTCCACGTGGTCTCTCTTCCTCTGGCTCACACTCTCTTCTCCTCTGGCTCACAGTATGCTGGGGGCTGTAGTCTGCCCTCTGGGGATCATTATAGAGACTCCATGTGCCCAGGACTATAGGTCCCAAGATGCTCCTCTCTGCCTCTCTTGATTCATTCCCTTACTGCAGCCAATGGGTAGGGAAACAGAGCGGGTGGTTGCCCATATTTCTTGTATAACAGTGTGAAGAGGAGAGGGAGGGAGGGGGAGGGAAAGAGGCCACAGCTGCTCCAATCTCCTTCTCTCTCAATGCCACTGCCAGAATTTGTTCTGTGCCCCTGGCAATGGCTGCTCGGTCTGGGGGGGGGCAAAAGGGGGAGCAAGGTCTGATCTCCTGTGCCCCAATCCTGTCATCTATTGACAGGGAGAAAAAGTGAGGGATCACTGCAACCCCACTGCAGTATCTATCTTAAATTAATGAATTTAAAATGTGAATATTACATACTTAGGTAATTTCTTATATTTTTGGTAATACTTCCACAATGATAGAAATGCAATTGCTAGCTATTAAATTAACACAAGGCAATTCATTTTCTCAGAAACTCTGATTCCAATGCTCATTGCGTTTGTATTGTTTTTCCTGCAGACAGTGAAGACTGCATAAAATGTCCTGATGAAGAATGGCCAAATAAGAAGAAGGATCGGTGTGTTCCAAGAGTGATGGAATTTCTTTCCTACACTGATGATACCATTGTTGCAGTTTTTTCAGCTGTCTCCATCCTCTGTTGTCTTCTGACTGGTTTAATATTGGCAATATTTATACATTTCCAGGACACCCCCATTGTTAAAGCTAATAACCGGAACCTGAGCTATCTTCTCCTGGTCTCCATCATGCTGAGCTTCCTCTCTGTCTTCTTGTTCCTCGGCCATCCAGTAGATGTGACCTGCATGCTACGTGTCACCTCCTTTGGTGTCATCTTCTCAGTTGCTGTCTCTTCATTACTTGCCAAAAGTATCATGGTGTGTATTGCTTTTAAAGCAATCAAACCTGGGAGTCCCTGGAGGAAATGGATGGGAACCAAATTGCCCAATTTTATCATTTGTATCTTCTCACTGGTTCAAGTCATAATCTGTGTCACTTGGTTGTCTATTTCTCCCCCCTTCCTGGATCGGGACATTCACTCTTATCAGGGGAAGATCATCATTCAGTGTAATGAGGGTTCAGTTATCGGCTTCTACTCTGTCCTGGGATATATGGGACTTCTGGCAGCTGTGAGTTTCATTATCGCTTTTTTAGCCAGGACATTACCGGACAGTTTTAATGAGGCCAAGTACATCACCTTCAGCATGCTGGTGTTCTGCAGTGTCTGGATTGCCATGATCCCCGCCTATCTGAGCACGAAAGGGAAATACATGGTGGCTGTGGAGGTTTTTTCTATATTGGCATCAAGTTCTGGACTTCTTGGCTGTATATTTTTTCCAAAATGTTACATAATTCTGTTCAGACCTGACCTGAATACAAAAACACTCCACTAATATGTATGGAGAAACACTGGGTTACCAGTAGTTATAGCATTATCTCTATTATTAGTAATTTTAGTGCATTGTTAGTGTATTGAGAATGAACACTGTTATATATGAACAGTTATTAATGACCTCTCAGTTGGACAGTGCATCTAATTTTTGCTCTGGACTCCACACTTTGGATTTGTCAGAAACCTTGTCTCCTGCTGGGTGTTGTGGTTCCTCCCACCAAACTTTACATCACTACAGAACAATGTAGTCACTTAGTGAGGAGGAACCACAGTGACCAGAGGGGGACAAAGTATCCAAATCATCCTAAAGTGTCCGATACCAGAGACACCATCACTCTTCAAGAGAGGGAAGATTTCACTCACCAACTTCCCAGAAGATAAATCGTAAACATGTTCTTTTATAAGCTGCTTGTAATATTCTTTTTGTGTCAGGGCCACTTTAAATATACTGTATGCAGAGTTATCTGGCTATATTAATAAATGCATTTTGCTTGGCATGTTCTAAAATCATTTTACAACACTTGTACCCCAGACTTTGCTAGATCCTGATATGAAAACTTCCAAAGCAAATAACAGATTTCAGGTTCTCATTGATCAATCATAAGTGTTAGTCTGAAGAAGACATTAACATCAGAATTATAACAGCCGAGGAGCCGAATGTGTTTTTTTTCACTTGATGTTCTTACTCATAAGAACCCTATAAGGTGGTATGTCTGAAATCTCTAAGATCTCCCGGTCAGAAGTGTCAAAGAAAGAGCTAAAAAGATTGCAACAACAATCAAATCAAACACACTAAAACAGTGCTGTGTAAAAATAAAAACATTTTAAATAATCCCCCAAAATATTAATCAATATTCCTCAAATAAATGTAATTACTTTTACATAAAACATATTAAATGTGCAAATAATAAAGTGCCAAACAGCATAAAATGAATACATAGAGCTCCAATGATTTAACATACAAAAACTCATCCCACAATAAAGGTGCCAAAAATGTGTAAAATTATCAAATTCCCTTATATCATGTGCAATATGTGAAAATCAAGTCCCACAAAGACCATTTCTGAAGGCCACAGAGAACCAGATTTCCATGAATGAACTGAATAGTGGACCCTCTGTGCTATCTGCACATTGGAGAGGGTGTGAGCCCTTAAAAGGACTGAGGAAAGGAGTCTAAGCTCTAGATCTTCAGCAGAGACCCTGCAAAAGGCAGAAACATGTCCTTTCATAGTAGTGAGAGCCAAATGTTGGTGGTCCAGACCCAGAGTCATTTTACCATCCACCATTACTATTTTATTATGTTTTTTATTATTTGTATTTGTCAGGCTGTTCTTGCTGTGATTAAACAAACCATGGCAGGGAAATTAAGGCTACAACCAAAGTGCTTTCAAGTGATCATATCTATGGATTAGTGGGTGTCAAGGATTGGAGGTGACCAGTATGTGCTTGAGGTACTAGACTGCCCTGCTGTACATGTCATGTAAGGGAAAAGACCTCAATTAAAAGAACAACAGTAGATAAGGTGATGACAGTTGACAGTTGAAGAGTTAGCAATCATTCCGTTGTTGCAAACAGATATTGGTCCTTAGAATAAGGGTGAGGTCACAGCAACCATAGTGACATGTGTTTTATCTGTGGGAAGCTGTGGGTACTGAGATTCCATGCTACCTCAATTTGGACCAGGGGTTTTGTTTCATGGGATACGCCTAGGCCCTTCCCCTCCTTCTCCATGTGCTTTATCTGTGATAGGGATGATATAAAGAGTGCTGCTGATAAAGTGCACAGGGTGAGATTAGTGTAAGGCTTGTAAAGATTGGCAGGCCTGCTGAAGTAGATGTAAACTCTTACTGAATGGCATAGAGGTATTGAGAAAAAATTGTTATCCTAATTAATTGTATCTTTGCTTTTTTATAATATGTCTATGCAATGTACGGCTTACCTGTCATTAGAAAACCTTTTACCCAACTCCATTCCATTTTATTTCTTGTCAGTTAAAGCAGTAACCTTTTTGAACTTTGTCTGTGACGTCAGAAGAGGTGATGACCTAGTCAGGTGGCCCCACCCCTTGATAATCTAAGAAATGTCAAAGCACAGAGGAGGCATTTGGCGGGAGGCTGTCCTAGAAGGGGAGCATTTTTTAAAATATTTATATTGCTGGTCAGCGGGCGGCCTTATTGATGATGGATTTACAGTGAGGGACACAATTTTTTAATAAAGGATTTGTCAAAAACTTGTCTTTTGTTTTTAATGGGTAGGAACATGATGTACCCGGCACTCATTCACATGAGTGGGCAGGATCTGGGGGCCCCTTGTTAAAGGGGGCTTCCAGATTCTGATAAGCCCTCCACCCGCAGACCCCCACATCCACTGGCCCTGGTTGTAGGGATGAGGCACTTGTCCCCATCAACGTGGGGACAAGGTGCTTTGGGGCAGGGGGGCAGAGTCCCCCGCCCCAAAGCACCCACCCCCCATGTTCCATGTTGAGGGCATGTGGCCTAATATGGTTCAGGAGGGGTGGCAGTCACTCGCCCCCCCTTTCCAGGCCTGACAGGATGCATGTCCGGATAAGGTATGGTATGGATTTTTTGCAGGACCCTATGAAGGGTTTTCTTTATGTTTTCATTAGATGGGTGCTGGCATTTGTAACTGTGAGTCATTTTAAATGGGATTTGACTCATTTTTTTTTCTTTAGAAATGTAATTTTTGCTGCAGCATGTTCTATATATGCTACAGATGCGCCACTTTACAGGTAGACTAAAGGGACTCCCAGGTACTATATGGGCACTTTTAATTGTTTCTGTTCGGCTTCCATAGACTTCATGGGATTCTCCGAGTTAGAACTTTCCCCCGTTCGGGAGTTTTGCTGCAAACTGAACAGGGGAAGTTCAGCCCATGTCTACTGAAAAGCGATCAAACCTGTATGTTTTGGAAAATAAAGAAATTAAAACATTTTTTTCTCAAAGTATATATATATTTTTTTACATATGATGATTGTTTATACCATTGAATTTCATTGGTATAAGCAACCATTTTTGTTTGCAATACTATATTATTGATTTTTTCAGGGAAATACAAAAAGAAAAAAAAAACAATTATAACAAAAAAAAAAACAATGATACATTGAAGTATAATAAAGGTTGTACATGTGTGATTTCCAACAGCTGTGCACATAGCAAGGTTACATATCATTCAACAAACATATGTGTTAGAGGCCTGCAGCCTGTTGTGGTCTTAGTTACGCCAGCCTATCATTGACACCCCAAACGGAACATGCTGTGTCAAAGAGTGAGAGGCGACACAACCGGCCATTGCACAGACTGCAGTACTCATTAGGTGGCTTAGCATAAGGAGCACATGTGTCATTCCAATGTGATCGACAAAGCCTGTGGTTTTCATACAGTAAGATCATCAAGGTTGCTCTGGATATTATTTTGATTTTTTAGTGTTTGTTAAGTCTCAAATTGCCGAGGTACATTTGGAGTGGGTAAGCCAGAGATTCCATCTCCTCAGGAATTTAGGGACTTGTAGGTGAGCCTTGGCGTACATGAGTTCCATCTCACATTGATTGTTGATGGCTGTGATAATTTCTGGGAGAGATGGAAGGTCAGGCGTTTTCCAGTTTTTGGCTAAAAGTGATCTGGTAGCAAAGAGAGTATGAGACAGGATGGTCTGTGTGGGTATTGGTCAAGAGTAAATTTCTAGACCTAGCAGGAGCATTTGTGGAGCGAGCGATATTGGTGTGGGTAGTATAGAAGACAAAAGCTTTGAGATGATATCCCAGAGAGTTTTTACTTTGGGGCAGAACCACCATACATGAAAGGCTGATGCAGGCTGGTTGCATGCTCTCCAACACATGTTGGATGTTGAGGGGTATATCTTAGCCAGTTTGTGTGGCGTGAGGTACCAGTCATGGAATATTTTTTGAGTACCTTCCCAGTGGGTGCAACCAGGGCTGCTGCAAGGATTTTTATCTACTCAGGCGAAGGTGCATTTTGGTGCCCCTCCCTTCCACAATGCAACCCCC
>BLSH010464413.1:240829-251832 GCA_018402905.1 Glandirana rugosa
TGGGTCCGGCCGCGGTCGTATTCCGCCCAATCCGTCGGCGGAATCCCGCGTTCCGTCGGCACCCGCCATTTTAAACTGTGTACTAAGGGATAACCGTTGATAGAGTGTGAGAGCATGACGACTCACAGGGCCCTGATTCGTACCGACGGGTGTGTGTAACGCATAGTTATCCGCCGAATAATTCCTCTGAAGGGAGAGGGTCGTGTAACACATCGAGCACGGGAAGCCAAGGAGTGTGCAGAAAACAAGCACCGCCCCACTCCCTAACTTCACTGCAGGACGGAGAGGGGGAGGTCCCAGGTGGCTACCCAGTACTGGGTACTGCTTCTGGTGCGGTACGATCAACTACACTTCATACATGTGTGTGGTGTGTGGTGTGGGGCACGAGCTACACAATGTGCTGGGAGAGGGAAGTCTCCTTAATAAGCCGCCTATTGATACGCAATGTGTGTGGGCAGCCATGCTTAGTCCCGGGACACTCAGCAGTACGAGAGTGTGAGATAGTTGCCAATAGGGAATCATGTGTCAAATTTTACCGCCCACGGCTGCCTTGCGCCCTAAGGCGGCTGCCTAACCCGCCTTATGCTGGCGCCGGCCTGGGTGCAACATCTGGAAAGTTTAGATGGTAATCTCAAGGCGTTGTACCATTTTTGTGTGGTAAATGCACAGATTAATTGTTGTTCCCATTTAAGCATAATGGGAGTCTTGGAGTTGGGGTCTCAGATGGTGAGATGCCCTTAGATAGTGGACGGGTTCCATTACAAAACTTTAGTGTTTGAGCCCTTCCTAGACTGTTGGAGGAACATATAGCTTCCCTTAAACTACCCTTCACCGACACGGAAGTTATGGAGGTGATCCGAAATCTCAGGAAGGGATCGGCTCCCGGCCCTGATGGTTTGTCCACGGGCTATTATAAGACTTTTGGTCCAGTTATTGCCCCTACTTAACTAAATTTTTAAATTCTCTTCGGGCGGGATCTGGTTTGCAGAGTGAAGCTAACAGGGCCTTCATCTCGGTCATCCCCAAACCTGGCAAAGATCATTCAGTTTATATGTTATATGCTCCCAAGTGCATCCGTATGGTAGCTTGAGGTGATGGGACCCACCTGGGTTGGTAATGAGGGGGGATTAGTCGCTATCTTCAACGCTGGAGTCGCTAGAAGTCCCAGACTGAACGGAGCTGTGAGACTAGGCAGCCATCACAGTACGCAGCCAGCCACGCCCCCCCAAAATATGTTTTTTTTAAATATACGGCCACCATTGGAGTACAGTGTTATTATATAACGGGTGTGGTGGTGATCAAGGATACTGGCTGGTTACATTACAAACAAACAAAAAAAAGGTTTCATTTTTTTTTCTATTTTTTTACTTTTTTTCTTTTTTATAATCTTGTTTCTATAACACACGATAACCAGAGCAATATAATGTTACCATAGTAAGATTGTGCTACTCTAGGGAAGTGATCACGATTTTTTTTTTTTTTTTACACTTTATAATTGCATATAGCAGTGCATTACTTTGCTATAAGCAAGCATTTTACTGACTGAAACTGATTCATTCAGTTTGTTTTGCTTTGATTAGCTGTAATTGGCCAGACTTAATCACATGATAGAGATGCACTATGATTGGCCCTGTCTGTACCATGTGATCACACTGACGAATCACAGGTCGCAACCCAATTATACACATTGGATGACATGAAAGGAAGAAATCCATTGTGTACAACTCCAATAAACAAAAACTGGTGTAGCGCAACCAATATGAAAATAAAACAATCAATTAAAGTCCAAACATGTAAAAAATGCCACCGTTGTGCAACTGTAAGTGATAGTTCATAGGATTATCATATTATCAGTGACCACCACCTCTGTCTAGAATGCCTGCTCACCTCCGGATAATAACCCCACTACAGAGTCACACACGCCTGAATGTCTCCTGGAATGCCACGGGGACCTCCTTCTGGGATTCCAATTATTTGTGTGTGGCCATAGAATGACAAAGTGCTCTCTGCTACAAATATTAAAACTGATGTGAAAAACATGCATATCATCAATTCTCTGTGTTGATATAAATACAAGAAAAAACATCCTGAATGATGGCACCTCACACCTGTACGCATTATGCTCAATTGACCTTCTTCAGGAGGTGACCTGCAGGGGCAGAGCAGAGAGCTGGTGACTGACAGCTCAAGGTGCCCTGAGAATTGAGCGATTGCCAGGGTATGTTTTTGCCATGTATTTTTTTGTAAAGGAACAATATACAAGTTTAATAAATAGTGTGTACTGTTCTTTCAATGGACTGCTTTGGATTTTGAGGGGACCCCACAGGACCTCACAGGTTTACATTTTGAAGGAACCCCACAGGACCCTACAGGTTTGGATTTTGAGGGGGCCCCAGAGGACCCTACAGGTTTGGATTTTAAGGGGCCCTACAGGTTTGTATTTTGAGGGGACCCCACAGGACCTTACAGGTTTGGATTTTGGTGGGGACCCTACAGGTTTGTATTTTCAGGGGATCCCACAGGACCCTATAGGTGTGGATTTTGAGGGGACCCCACAGCACCCTGCAGGTTTGTAATTTGAAGGGATACCAGAGGACCCTACAGGTTTGGATTTTGAGGCGACCTCACAGGACCTTACAGGTTTGGATTTTGAGCGGACCCCAAGGGACCCGACAGGTTTGTATTTTGAGGGGACCCCACAGGACCCTACAGGTTTGGATTTTGAGGGGACCCCACAGGGCCCGACAGGTTTGTATTTTGACGGGACCCCACAAAACCGTACCGGTTTGGATTTTAAAGAGACCCCACAGGACCTTACAGGTTTGGATTTTGAGGGGACCCCACAGGACCCTGCAGGTTTGGATTTTGAGGGAACCCCACAAGACCCTACAGGTTTGGATTTTGAGGGGGCCCCACAGGACTTACAGGTTTGGATTTTAGGGGACCCCAGAGGACCCTACAGGTTTGGATTTTGAGGGGACCCCACAGGACCTTACAGGTTTGGATTTTGAGGGGACCCCACAGAACCCTACAGGTTTGTATTTTGAGGGGACCCCCAGGACCCTACAGGTTTGTATTTTGAGGGGACCCCACAGGACCCGACAGGTTTGTATTTTGAGGGGACCCCACAGAACCATTCCGGTTTGGATTTTGAAGAGACCCCACAGGACCTTACAGGTTTGGATTTTCAGGGGACCCCACAGGACCCTGCAGGTTTGGATTTTGAGGGAACCCCACAAGACCCTACAGGTTTGGATTTTGAGGGGGCCCCACAGGACTTACAGGTTTGGATTTTGAGGGGACACTATAGGTTTGTATTTTGAGGGGACCCCACAGAACCGTACAGGTTTGGATTTTGAGAGGACCCCACAGGACCATACAGGTTTGTATTTTGAGGGGACCCTACAGGTTTGGATTGTGAGGGGACCCCACAGGACCCGACAGGCTTGTATTTTGAGGGGACCCCACAGAACTGTACCAGTTTTAATTTTGAAGGGACCCCACAGGACCTTACAGGTTTGGTTTTTGAGGGGACCCCACAGGACCCTGCAGGTCTGGATTTTGAGGGAATCCCACAAGACCCTACAGGTTTGGATTTTGAGGGGGCCCCACAGGACCTTAAAGCAGTGTTCCCCAACCCTGTCCTCAAGGCCCACCAACAGGTCATGTTTTCAGGATTTCCATTATTTTGCACAAGTGATTTGATCAGTTTCACTGCCTTAGTAATTACCACAGCTGATTCATCTGAGGGAAATCCTGAAAACATGACCTGTTGGTGGGCCTTGAGGACTGGGTTGGGGAACACTGCCTTACAGGTTTGTATTTTGAGGGGACCCCACAGGTTTTTTATTTTGAGTGGACCCCACAGAACCGTACAGGTTTGGATTTTGAGGGGACCCCCACAGGACCATACAGGTTTGGATTTTGAGGGGACCCCACTGGACCCTACAGGTTTGTATTTTGTGGGGACCCCACAGAACCGTACAGGTTTTGATTTTGAGGGGATCTGTTTTTTAAGCATTACAAAGCCAAGTAAGGTCATTTATCACAAGGAATTATTTTCACTTTTTCAGGAGTGCATCGTCCTGGTGCACAGCGTCACAAGCAGCGATAAGACATCCCACAAGAGTGTTATTGTCAAAGATTTGTGTCATTTTAATGCTGCCCTTTAACCCCTTCATGACCCGGTTACAACAAAAGTTAAGGGCTGGTTCACACCATAAAAACACACTCCAGATCCGTTCCTGATACCTTTCTGCATGCATGTTTTTAACGCGTTCAATTGCGTTTTTTGTGTGTTTTTGATGCGTTTATGGTTGCATTCTAGGTGTTTTTTTCATATTTTCCCTGTTTTTTTCACTATACTAGGGTCCAGTGTTTTTTCTTTTGATGCATTTCAGTGCACTTTGATTCATTTTACTGTGTTCCAGTACAGTCCAGTGCAGGTAAAATGCAACATGTTCAACTTTTTTTTCTGGAACTGGAAAGCCCTGCAACTGACTGCACTGGTGTAAACTATGCCATTGGAAACCATATAACCTACTTTCCATGCATTTTTGATGCAGAAAAAAAAAAACACACTGGACTGCATGTGGTGTGAACTTGCCCTAACACCCAAACCTTTTGCAATGTTGACATGTTAGTAAAACTGTACATATCATCGCAACTGTTCAGTGTATCCAGGTGAATTATACAACATTTTTATCAGGACAGATTGGGCTTTCATTTGGTGGGAAATGTTAATGGATATCTCCTGATTTTGTTTTAATATGAGAGAAAAATAATAAAAAAAAACTTTTGACAGAGAAAATTGAGTACTGTCCGTGATACTTTTTTTATTTGCACTAACATACAATTTCTCAGGACAAGCTTTCAGGGTATCTTCCCTTCTTCAAGGTCCAACCAGTACTGCTTGGACCTTGAAGAAGGGGACACACCCTAAAAGCTTGTCCTAAAAAATTGTATGTTAGTGCAAATAAAAAAAATATCACGGACAGTACTCAATTTTCTCTGTCAAAATTCAAACTGAAATTTGAATGAAATTTTACATCGAATTCTATTTGAATTTGAACTGTAAACACATTTCTGAAATCAAAGACAGTGTATGTTATTAGAGGACCATTTCCAAATAATGCTGTTTTTGTTAAGCCAAAGGTGATTTAACCACTTCAGCCCCGGAAGGATTTCCCCCTTTAGGACCGGAGCCCTTTTTGTGATTCGGCGCTGCGTCGCTTTAACTGAAAATTGCGCGTTCATGCAACGTTGTACCCAAACGAAATTTGCGTCCTTTTTTTCCCACAAATAGAGCTTTCTTTTGGTGGTGTTTGATCACCGCTGCGTCATTTCTGATTGCCGCTATAAACAAAAGAAGAGCGACAATTTTGCAAAAAAACCCAAATTTCTTACTTTTTGCTAAAATACAAATCCAAAAAAAAAAAATATAAAAAAACATTTTTTTTCATCGGTTTTGGCCGATTTATATTCTTCCTCATATTTGTGATTAAAAAAATTGCAATTGGTGTTTATTGATTGGTTTGCGCAAAAGTCGTCGCGTTTACGGATGGTGAGAATTCATTTCTGGGGTTTTTATTTATTTTTTATTTTTTACTAGTAATGGCGGCGATCTGTGATTTTTAGCGGTACTGCGATATTGCAGCAGACATGTCGGAACATTGTGACACTTTTTTGGGACCATTGGCATTTATACAGCGATCAGTGCTATAAAAATGCACTGATTACTGTGTAAATGCCATTGGCAGTGAAGGGGTTAACCTGCAGGGGGCGCTCTAAGGGTTAACAGTGTTCCCTGGGCGTGTTCTAACTGTGTTTGGGCTGCCCTAGCAGGGGAAGGGAAGTGATCACAGTTTCCACGTAGAGGAAGACTGTGGTCACAGCCCTTCCCCCTCACAGAACGGAGGTCCGTGTTTACTTACACGGACCTCCGTTCTTTCACTCCGGGGGGGGGGCATCGCGGGTGGCCGGCGGAGATCGAATCCACCGCACCAGCGGCCCTCCCCGAACACAGTGAGCGTGCGGGCGTGCCTTCCGGCGGCGCGCTCACTGTGCGCGATCTGCAGCCGCTGTCATATGACGGCGATTTGCGCAGAGAAGCCACTCTGACGCCGTCAATTGCCCACCAGCGGTCGGCAAGCGGTTAAAGAGTCATTGTAATCATTTGGTGAAGATTATTCTTGTTTGTTTACTTTGCTGCATTTGAATCGAAAAAAAAAATAGTTTCAACCAATTCGAAATTAATTCATTTGAACTTTTCAAATAAAAAAAATGGTAAATTCGAACTCGAAAATGGTAAAATTTGAAAAAAGACAAAACTAATACGAATCCCAAATACGAATTGAACGAATCAACTGAATTTAACCAAACCAAATAACTAGATTAACTAATCTAAACAAAACAAAACCAAGTTTTTTCGGCATGCACGCGTCTAATGTACATCATTTGTTGTTTATATATATACAGAATATACTGTATATAGTTTGTTATATCTTTTCATCATTTTGAAGTTTAAATCAATTTTGCCAGACAAATTTCTTAAAAGGAAGCCTGTCTATTACTAAAGGAAACTGTAAGAAAAAAAAACATTGTAAAAAAAAAAAAAACCCTACATGGAGCATATTGAACTGATCATGCATGTATATTTGTGCTATACACTAGCCGATCTAAAATAAACACTCATGCATTTGTTGGGTTTTCTTTTAGTTTTTTTTCTATGACAGCGTAGAGTACAGGATTTTTTTTTTCTGCCATGTCATTTAGTTTTGTGCAATGCACAATTTACTACACAGAAAGCCACTTTTATTGTTTTATTTATTTTGATGAAATAATTTTAAGAAAAATGTTGATGTGCATTATGGGGGCAAAATGTCCAAAAATTGGAATTTCAACATTAATAACAAACTAGAGCAGCAATGTACCAATTATTTGCATAGGGCTAGTTATTTTTAAAAAAACATACTACTACTACTAATAATAATAATAATAATAATAATAATAATAATGTTGTTACTAATATTTTTTTAATTGAAATTATATGAATTTAATTATACTTTAATTTATGCATTTTAATTAATTTTAATGTACTTTATTTGTAGTACTTTATTATTTATTTAATATTATTATTTAACGTTTTTATTTGTATTTTATTGCTATTCACCTAAGCTAGATTAATCAATGAATAGTTAAAGTAATAGAAATATAGTAAGACTTGTATGATGACAGTCTGTATTGGAAAGCAGATGGTGATCGGTAAATTCAGCGTCTGTTTCCTGGGGGAATCCGGCAGAAACTTTCATCCAATAAAATATCAGGTTTGTTGTTCTTTGGTGACTTTTGTTCTATTGTGAATGGAGCGGCCCCACCACTGTAATCATGTGTGGGTCTTGTGGTGTCTCTAGGCGGCGCTCAGCTCAGGTGTCAGTAGTCCCCGGAGAACGGCACACAGAAGGTTTACAATCTCTCTAATAATGAAGAATGATGTCACCGGCTTTACTATTCTCTACAATGCTGGGAATATTCTCATCATATGGTAACCAGCCTCCAGAATATCACCTATCAGGGGAATCCAACACAACGCAGAGAGAAGACACAAGAAATACAACATTCTAAATGGGACTCTAAACTTTCATCCAATAGAACAAACTCCGGCTCTTCCCTGAAGAAGACATCTAATAATACTTTACTAAAGGACTGCTTTCCAGTATCAGCAATGCTGAGAAATAAAAGTTATAAAGTTTAGTACTTTCTTTTGTTGAATATTCAGCATATATTATACTGTATTTAAAATGCATATGCAAATACAAAAAATAGTAACATTTTTTCCAGCATGTCAAATAAGTGGGGTCTTCTAAAAGTTTCTAAAAATGGATATTATAATTAGAGTCAAAATTTACTGTTTAATAAAATATTATTATTATTATTATTATTATTTTTAGTAGTAGTAGTGGTAGTAGTTGTAATATTTTTTTTATTCAATCAATAGACAAAAAAACAATACAAATAACGAGCAATAAAAAAATAATAACAAAAACCTTTTCTATTTTGATTAGCGCTAGTTTTAAAAAATGTTTATGTAGATAAAAATGTATGTTTTTTTTCTCTAATTTGTTCCGTATAAGTTAAAAAATCTGATATTGGGGCAAAGCACTGTGAAGGTATTTACAAATGAAATGAAGATATTCCTTTCAAGGTTGTGTTTTTTTTTTTTTAATGTGATAATGAAAAAAACAAAATCAAAATGAAGGAGTCATGTGGGGCTGATTCGGGAAGACTACGAGTTAATATGGTTTAAATGAGAATTTTATCTAACTTTTTTTACAGGATGCTTTAACTGACATCAATTGCAGCGTAAAGTGCATCCCTTTGATCTGCAGATGAATGCAAGAGAGTATATAAACATGCAACAAGTTACTTTGTATCTCCCTATCCTGTGTCTGAACATAATTTATAAACAATGCTACTTTTGGGTTGATTTACTAAAGCTGAAGAGTGCAAAATCTGGTGCAGATTTGCAAAGAAACCAATCAGCTTCCAAGTTTTATTGTCAAAGCTTGATTGAACAAGCTGAGGTTAGAAGCTGATTGGCTACCATGCACAGCTGCACCAGATTTTACACTCTCCAGTTTTAGCAAATCCACCCCTTTGTGTCTCCCTATAATGTGTCTGAACATAGTTTATAAACAATGTCACTGTGTATCTACCTATCCTGTGTCTGAACATGGTTTATAAACAATGTTACATTGTATCTTTCTATCCTGTGTCTGAACATGGTGTATAAACAATGTTACATTGTATCTTCCTATCCTGTGTCTGAACATGGTTTATAAACAATGTTATTTTGTATCTCCATATCTTGTATCTGAACATGGTTTATAAACTATGTGTCAGAGAGTCCATTTTTTCACAGCATCATCTTCTATAACTGTTCTCAGTACACAGCAGCTCCTGACTAGTGATGAGTGGAATCGCCTGGGGTTTGGTTGGAGGAGGAGTAAAGAACTCCAAAGAAGTTCAGATGCTGAACCCAAACACTATTGAAATCAATGAGAGCTGAATCTATCACATTCCTATTGTCTAGATTAATATGGGAGGAGATGTCAACAATATGTCCTGGAAGTGGACAGTCCCCTGAAGAACGTGTACCAATGCAAAAAAATTTCATTCAGCCAGGAGCAGAGATTTTTTAAATGCTTAAATTGAAACTTTAAACTTGTCCAATTCCTTTAGATAGCATGCTTGGGGGGAGTTAATCCTGCCTGTGACAGGGGAGGGACCCTAATCCTGCCTGTGACAAGGGGGCCCTTATCCTGCCTGTGACAGGGCAGGAGCTGACTGTACAACCCAGAGGTCCATGGAGCAGCGACTCAGCCTCCCTCCAATTCTCCCTCTTCCAGGCCTCCTCCAGACTTTTCACAGTGCATCCGAGTGGCCTGGGGGGCAATTGCACTTCAACTATGAGAGACAGAATGAGAAAAAAAATCCAGAAAATCACACGTGTGATTTTTAAAGAATTTATTTGCAAATTATGGTGCAAACTAAGTATTTGGTCAATAACATAAGTCCATCTCAATACTTTGTTATATACCCTTTGTTGGCAATGACAGAGGTCAAACGTTTTCTGTAAGTCTCCACAAGGTTTTTATACCCTGTTGCTGGTAGTTTGGCCCATTCCTCCATGCAGATCTCCTCTAGAGCAGTGATGTTTTGGGGCTGTCGCTGGGCAACACGGATTTTCAACTCCCTCCAAAGATTTTCTATGGGGTTGAGATCTGGAGACTGGCAAGGCCACTCCAGGATCTTGAAATGCTTCTTACGAAGCCACTCCTTCATTGCCCGGGCGGTGTGTTTGGGATCATTGTCATGCTGAAAGACCCAGCCACGTTTCATCCTCAATGCCCTTGCTGATGAAATCTCACTGAAATCATACTCAAAATCTCACGGTACATGGCCCCATTCATCCTTTCCTTTACATGGATCAGTTGCCCTGGTCCCTTTGCAGAAAAACAGCCCCAAACCATGATGTTTCCACCCCCATGCTTCACAGTAGGTATGGTGTTCTTTGGATGCAAGTAGACATTCTTTCTCCTCCAAACACGACAAGTTGAGTTTTTACCAAAAAGTTCTATTTTGGTTTCATCTGACCATATGACATTCTCCCAATCCTCTTCTGGATCATCCAAATGCTCTCTAGCAAACTTCAGATGGGCCTGGACATGTACTGGCTTAAGCAGGGGGACATGTCTGGCACTGCAGGATTTGAGTCCCTGGCGGCGTAGTGTGTTACTGATGGTAGCCTTTGTTACTTTGGTCCCAGCTCTCTGCAAGTCATTCACTAAGTCCCCCCCGTGTGGTTCTGGGATTTTTGCTCACCATTCTTGTTATAATTTTGACCCCACGGGGTGAGATCATGCGTGGAGCCCCAGATCGATGGAGATTATCAGTGGTCTTGTATGTCTTCCATTTTCTAATAATTGCTCCCATAGTTGATTTCTTCACACCAAGCTGCTTACCTATTGCAGATTCAGTCTTCCCAGCCTGGTGCAGGTCTACAATTTTGTTTCTGGTGTCCTTTGACAGCTCGTTGGTCTTGGCCATAGTGGAGTTTGGAGTCTGACTGTTTGAGGTTGTGGACAGGTTGTGTCTTTCATACTGATAACGAGTTCAAACAGGTGCCATTAATACAGGTAACAAGTGGAGGACAGAGGAGCCTCTTAAAGAAGAAGTTACAGGTCCGTGAGAGCCAGAAATCTTGCTTTTTTGTAGGTGACCAAATACTTATTTTCCACCATCATTTTCAAATGAATTCTTTAAAAATCAGACAATATGATTTTCTGGATTTTTTTCCTCATTCTGTCTCTCATAGTTGAAGTGTACCTATGATGAAAATTACAGGCCTCTCTCATCTTTTTAAGTGGGAGAACTTGCACAATTGGTGGCTGACTAGATACTTTTTTGCCCACTGTATATGTATATATATATATATATATATA
>BLSH010464413.1:251923-268229 GCA_018402905.1 Glandirana rugosa
CTCACTCTCACTATTTATATATACAGTATCTCACAAAGGTGAGTATACCACTCACATTTTTGTGAATATTTTGTTATACCTTTTCATGTGACAACACTGAAGAAATTACACTTTGCTACAATGTAAAGTAGTGAGTGTACAGCTTGTATAACTGTGTACATTTACTGCCCCTCAAAATAACTCAACACACAGCCATTAATGTCTAAATTGCTGGCAACAAAAGTGAGTACACCCCTAAGTGAAAAGGTCCAAATTGAGCCTAATTAGCCATTTTACCCTCCCCAGTGGCATGTGACTCGTTAGTGTTACAAGGTCTCAGGTGGGAATAGGGAGCAAGTGTATTAAATTTGGTGTTATCACTCTCACTCTCTCATACTGGTCACTGGAAGTACAGCATGGCACCTCATGGCAAAAGAAGCTAAAAAAAAAAGAATTGTTGCTGTACATAAAGATGGCCTAGGCTATAAGAAGATTGCCAAGAATCTGAAACTGAGCTGCAGCACCGTGGCCAAGACCATACAGCAGTTTAACAGAACAGGTTCCACTTAGAACAAGCCTCACCATGGTTGACCAAAGAAGTTGAGGGCATGAGCTCAGCGTCATATCCAGAGGTTGTCTTTGGGAAATAGACATATGAGTGCTGCCAACATTGCTGCAGAGGTTGAAGGGGTGGGGGGTCAGCCTGTCAGTGCTCAGACCTTACGCCACACACTGCATAAAATTGGTCTGCATGGCTGTCATCCCAGAAGGAAGCCTCTTCTAAAGATGATGAACAAGAAGGCCCACAAACAGTTGCTGAATACAAGAAGACTAAGGACATGGATTACTGGAACCATGTCCTGTGGTCTGATGTGACCAAGATAAACTTAATTGGTTCAGATGGTGTCAAGGGTGTATGGCAGCAGCCAGGTGAGGAGTACAAAGACAAGCGTGTCTTGCCTACAGTCAAGCACGGTGGTGGGAGTGTCATGGTCTGGAGCTGCATGAGTGCTGCCAGCACTGGGGATCTACAGTTCATTGGGGGAACCATGAATGCAAACATGCACTGTGACATACTGAAGCAGAGCATGATCCCCTCCTTTTGGAGAAGAGGGGCAGTATTCCAACATGATAATGACCCCAAACATACCTCCAAGATGACCCTTGCCTTGCTAAAGAAGCTGAGGGTAAAGGTGATGTACTGGCCAAGCATGTCTCCAGACCTAATTCTTATTGAGCATCTGTGGGGAATCCTCAAACGGAAGATGGAGGAACGCAAGGTCTCTAACATCCACCAGCTCCAAGATGTCGTCATGGAGGAGTGGAAGAGTACTCCAGTGGCAACCTGTGAAGCTCTGGTGAATCCCATGCCTAAGAGGATTAAGGCAGTGCTGGAAAATAATGGTGACCACACAAAATATTGACACTTTGGGGGCGTGGCTTGGCTCAGAGCGATGATGGCTGCCTGATCTTCGTGCTCCGGACATAGAGGGAGACCAACACATCCTAGAAAGCCTGCTGCCTACAGTGAAGATGGGGAAAATGATCGGGACACCCCTGCACTCACGCTCCTGCTCCCCCAGGGACATCGATCCGCAGACCGGGTACAGTATCCCGGAAATGTTCCGCTCACAATCACACGAGCTCCCGGCTTCATCCCGGGCCTCCGCAACTCACGCCCACTCCTCCAGTCTGAGCCCGTTCGGCCGCAGCATGTGCCAACACGCCACTCCAGCAGCTCAGCCCCTCAGCCTACAAGACCTGAGAACAGTGGCAGAGGACATAAAAGCGTCCCTGGCAGCAGCCATAACAGACATCCGAAGGGACATTCAGGTGGTAGCTAACCACATGGATGACATAGAGGAGCATGCTGAGCGTCAGGCCTCTGCCATATGCTGTCTCCAGGCTTCCTCTCGATCCCACAACACCCAGCTAAGGGACCTACACCGGCACCTGGAAGACCTGGACAATGGTGGACGCCGTCATAACCTAAGGGTGAGAGGTATCCCAGAAACTGTAGACCATACCCGTCTGCCACATGCTACGGTCGCCATCTTTAATGACCTCTTGGGCAAAACTCCTGAAAACCCCATTGACTATGAGAGGCTACACAGAGTTTTGAAGCCAAGGGGCAGAGACGCAGACCCGCCTAGAGATGTGATATGCTGCCTTGTGAATTTTAAAATCAAAGAAGAGATCTTAAGAAGGGCAAGGGATCGCTGAAACCTGCTATATCAGGGCACTGAGATTAAGATTTTTCAAGATCTATCCCCCATCACCTTGCAGCATGGGAGAGATCTATGCCCTTTGCTAGACCTCCTAAATCCAAAAACATATTGTACAGATGGAAATTCCCGTTCTGCCTCTCAGCCTCCTCTCAGGGACGTACAATACTCCTCAGAACCCCAGAGGAACTACCCGCTTTCTGTGCAGCACTCAATATTACAAGGCCTGACCTCCCCGACTGGAACAGCCTGACCAGGGGTCCCCCACTTAAGAGGGTCACGTTGATGGATGCTATCCCAGTCAGAGATGACTTCAACATCTGACGCCGAAGATCAACCTCTCCGCGCCCACCCAGACCAGGGAGAAACAGGAACACTCAACGTGTAAGCCCCACTGCTTCTCCGGCCCAGAGGAGACCACGTCAAGAGAACAACAACTAATATGCCACCACCAGACTGAGATCCGGGAAACAAGAATATAACCTGCCATCTACAGCGAGTCTATACCCAGGGTCACACTCTCTCCTGAAAACCTCTGACTTTCTCATCGCTTGGGAACTGGGTAAACCTGCGACTGGCCCACAGCCCAGGGCACTCCGGTTGGACAAGGTAAAGACAAACATTTCTCTTTAGTCCCCCCACCCACCTTGCTAAACCCTAGTGCCCCCACGCCATTAGCTTCTCGCTAACCCACCATGCTTGCCCACATATAGCCGATGCCAGGTGACAAACTCAACCTCTATGTTGATACGCGACAAGCATGGTATTCAGAGTTGCGGAACCCAGGTGTACCCTTACCACAAACAGTTAATTTCATCAGAAATGGGACTAGCGTATATAACTCTGCCATGCCGCTTGCGCAAGATACTGCCTTTACTAAGACTGATACTCTGGAGACCTAAACAGAACTCGCCCCTCTTTTATCCCCCCTTTTTTTTTCTTTCCCTACTCTCTTCCTCTCTCCCCGTCCTGGGAATCCCATATCCTTCTATCCCCATGATAAGAGTTCTCACTTCTGGTTGCCCCATCATCTTTACTCAACGCCCTGATCTGGACATTGCACGGCAAGGCCGACGATGAAGCAGAGGGCCAACAATGGACCCCACATAAGGACACGTCACACCTCAATATATCGGGCTAAATATGGCCTCACACTCAGTGGGGCCTATGCAATGGCAGGGGAGAGTGTGGCCTTTGGCTTTTGTCTTTGTCAAGGCTCTAGCAAACTGTGACAAAGCACTGACGTTTGTTTGTTATGTTTAATGTAATGCTGTGTGCTCAGAGCCGACCCAGGGGTGCTTACAAAGGTTAAGCTCATCACACACCCCGTCCCAGTTGACCTAACCAGTAACACACTTGTCTATCAAACACATCACGTTTCAAGAAACATTCTTACACACGCATCCCCCTTTGTCTGCAGCATAGCCTATGAATAGGACTGAAGTATACCCTGGTGCGGCTCAACACTGGCAAATACGAAACTGTTTGAAAACTGTTTGAAACATTCTCTAGTTATTTTAAGAGTGTTTAAAGTTGACTAAAAGTGATATTTGGGCACTGGCGAGTTGGCTCCTCTCCCTCCCCTCACTCACTTTCCCTCCACTATGCAGTCCTAGGGCCCCGCTTGGGGAAGAAATGTCTTCTGAAGTCGCTATCTCCACCTACTCCAACCATGATATTGTATATCCCCATAATGGAGGGGAAGGTGCCAACAACGCTCCTGCACCACTAGCCATTTGATCAGGGAGGACCTTCCCTCCATAAGGGTCTCGTGACGCAACTCGGGGCCTTGGTGTCTGTGACCCTCCCCGGAAAATGCTGAACGTAAGTGGCTGAATGTACGGGATGTACGCCCCGCGCGGTTAGAAGGGTTAATATACCCTATCTCCTTTGGGGATTTCTGGGGGGGGACCCGTGCGCACGGAGCCCCCACAGTATCAGCACCAAGCACCGGTACACGGCTGCAACATGATTTTGCCTCCTGGAAAAGATGCTCATAGGGTTTAAGAACATGCAGAAACAAATGATCTGAGGTTCATGCTCCCACGACATATTTGTGACCCCAATATACCTAGCTGCTCTCTATTGGCGGTCGTGATAAACACCAAGCCTATATGCGCATACAGCTCTCATTAGGACCCCAACAGTCCCAAGTGACAAATTTCTGCTGGTCCCCAAGATGGGAACCCTCCATAGGGGTATGTGCCAGGTCTGCCCTCGTAACGGATTGACCCTGAAGGCTGTAGCTCTCACTAACCTCCCCAAGATATCATGTCTGTCAACTAAGGCTTTATCCAACTGAAATAAGCATATCCTCCCCTGATGATCCGACAGTATGCTCAACCCCTACTCGCCTCGTAGCCAATCATTCCCCCACCCAGTGGGAACCTTCTGGTTCTCACTGACCTCTCCCAGACTTGCCCTCACGGCCTTTCTCACCCCTCCACCCCCCCCCATAGGCCATATATCCTATTCCCTATCACTGGTACATTTCCTCTGATGCACTTCCAGAGTTCATCCCACCCTTTTCCCTTTTCCTCCCCTCCTGACCACCCCCCCGTCCTCCCCGACTTCCATTCCTGCGCCTCTTGGTCTCTGTCGAGGACCCCCAACTTAACAATATGCCTAGTACGATTTACCCAGGTGGTGTACTCAATCTCTTTTAGACCACCACCAATAGCAATCACCCAGAAACGGTTATATAAACACGCTGCATGCAACAAATGGCTACTACAGAAAATCGCCAGACTATTTCAAAACTTAAGGTGGTTTCACTTAACGCAAAGGGGCTTAACTCCCCAGAAAAACACAGCCAGGTACTCGATTTAATGCGCAAACTCAAGGCAGACGTAGTCTTCCTACAGGAGACTCACTTCCGAACAGACCGAACTCCTAAACTCACAGACCGACGCTTCCCCATACACTTCCACACAACTAACCCTCAAGCCAAGACAAAGGGGGTTTTGATACTGATCTCCAAACACCTGAAATGGCAACTATTGGACTCGGTATTGGATGAGGGAGGGAGGTATATTTTCCTCAAAGATCAGATTGATAACAGACCTGTCACATTGGCAAGCATTTACAGCCCCAATTCGTCACAAGCCCCATTTTTCCAAAACTTAACACACTTATTGGCGGGATTTCGAACAGGCCTGACCATCCAGGGAGGTGACTTAAACATACAGCTCTGCCCAGGCCTTGACACATCCTCTAACACCTCATCCGTGCCATACAAAACCCTCCGTCGGATTAAGATGTCCCTCCAAGAACTCCTTCTGCACGACTCATGGCGTACATTATATCCATCGGACAAGGACTATACCTTCTACTCGGCCCCACACAATAGATACTCTAGAATTGACTACCTCTTTATCTCCCAGTCAAACTTGCCACTTCTATCTCAAGCAATGATTGAACCAATGATCCTCGCAGATCACAATCCCATATCCATGACTCTGACGTTACCGGACAGACATACTATCACCAAGATCGGGCGTCTCGACTAGAGTTGATCGAACCTCTGGAAGTTCGGGTTCTGCTGGTTCGTCATCTTCAAATTGTGTGGGAAAAGCCTATTTCAGCCACGGGGAGCCATATTAGTGTTCTAAATTTAAGAACACTAATATGGCTCCCTGCGCATGCAATAGGCTTTTCCCATACACTCTGAAGATGATTTTAGAACACTAATATGGCTCCCTGCGGCTAATATGGTTCCCTGCGGCTGATATAGGATTTCCCCACACAATTTGAAGATGATTTTAGAACACTAATATGGCTTTATGCAGCTGATATAGGCTTTTCCCACACAATTTGAAGATGATTTTAGAACACTAATATGGCTCCCTGCGGCTGATATAGGCTTTTCCCACGCAATTTGAAGATGATTTTAGAACACTAATATGGCTCCCTGCGGCTGAAATAGGCTTTTCCCACACACTTTGATGATGATTTTAGAACACTGATCTTTCCCTTAAAGCAACAGCTGGAAACTTTCCCTGTACAACTTGATGATGATTTTAGAACAATAATCTTTCCCTTAAAGCAACAGACTCTACCTAGTCCAGTCAGATCATTCTGTGCAGCAGGATGAGGTGTGCAATCTGTCCCTCAAAGCACCAGTACTAGTATCTCTCCCTAGTCCACAATCAGATCGTTCTGTGCAGCAGGATGAGATGTTCTGCAATCTGTCCCTCACGGAGCCAGGAGCATCCTCTCCCTAAACTATCCTGAGAGCATATGACATGCAGCAAGGTGACTCCAGCCCCAAATAGAGGCTGGGTCACATGGTACACTGGCCAATCACAGTCATGCCATTAGTAGGCATGGCTGTGATGGCTTCTAGGGAAAACCAGTGAAACACTTGTTGATTGGCTGCCCTTGGCAGCTTTTCAACACGTGTAATAAAATACCAGAACCCTGGACCCGAACCCAGACTTTTTTTTTAAAAGTTCGGGTTCGGGTCCGGGTCCCGGACACCCAAAAGTTCGGTACGGACTCAAACTTTACAGTTCGGGTTCGCTCAACTCTAGTCTCAACCCCTTCCTACTTAGAGATGAAAAGGATGTTACCTTCATCAAGGACTGCATAGGGCACTTCTTCACAGACAATGACACCCCAGACATGCCCCACATAACACAATGGGAAGCCCATAAGTGTGTCATTAGAGAGCACTTCTTAGCGCTCAATGTCAAAAGGAAAAAAACTAATTTCCAAACCCTGGCCGATCTAACTCAAAAAATCAGATCCCTTGAACGTACACACAAACGCTCACAGGCTGAGCGAGACAATCAAGAACTCACACGAACTAGAGAACTCTTAGGAGAGGAACTGAACCGTAAAACCAGGAGCAAATTAATTTTACAACATAAACTCTATTATGAATTTGGTAATAAGAGTGGAAAATTACTGGCCAGGGCCCTCCAAAAGTCTAAAGCCGGTCACACCATACATATGATCAGAGACCCCCAGGGCAATGCAAAAAGGTCAAACTCAGACATAGCAGCCCAATTCGAGTCTTATTACACCACATTGTATAACCTGTCCACACAAACGCCAGACGGAGATCGAACCACTAAGTGGACATCCCTTATCAAAGACTTCCTCCGAAAATACAGTCCGACCCCCATCCCCAAGGATGAAGTACACCCCCTGGAAACACCCATATCCAATACCGAACTTCAACAAGCTACAAAACAGCTCAAAGCAGGCAAGAGCCCTGGCCCAGGTGGCTTGACTTCAGTATATTATAAGATGTTTACGACATCTTAACTGGTCCATTTCTTAAAGCATTTAATTCCATCCCAACCTCCCCACTACCTTTCAACAGACTTCTCGAAGCCCACGTCACGGTTATCCCGAAAGGGGGTACAGATGATACTATAGTCTCTAATTACCGGCCCATTTCCCTGCTGAACGTGGATATAAAAATCTTGCGAAAATCACAAGGTCGGATTTATCCCTGGTAGGGAAACCAGGGACAACACCGCAAAGGCCCTCAATATTCAACACTGGATGCTCTCACATAACTGCCAAGGTCTCTTCCTGTCCTTAGACGCAGAGAAGGAGTTTGACAGGTTGGCCTGGGACTACATGGGAGCTGTGCTACGACACATCGGACTCCAAAATATGATGTTTAATTACATCATGTCCCTTTACACGTCACCAACTGCGCAGGTGAGGGTTAACGGCCACCTGTCAGATGCCTTCTCCATCAGCAATGGGACGAGACAGGGCTGCCCACTGTCCCCCTTACTTTTCATGCTGACTTTGGAACCATTTCTCCGCTGCCTCAGAACCAATAACAACATACAGGGAGTATCAATACCGAACAGAATGTGCAAAGTGGCGGCGTTCGCAGATGACCTCCTCCTCTTCTTGAGGGAACCACACACATCGATCCCGAACTTACTAGAGGAGCTTCAGAAGTTCCAGCAGCTTTCAAACTTTAAGATAAACCTCGCTAAATCGTTTGCACTTAACATTTCCCTACCTAGAGAGGTAGCCAGCCAATGTAAGGAAAACTTCCCCTTTCGATGGAAAGAGGACACAATAAAGTATTTAGGAATATTCTTACCTACCAACATGACCAAGCTTTACAGTAAAAATTTCCTACCCCTACTTAATGCTATTACGACGGACTTGAAAAACTGGGAGAATCCCCATTTCTCCTGGTTCAGTAGAGTCGCTATAATCAAGATGAACGTGCTCCCCCGCTTACTCTACTTGCTACAAACCATGCCCATTGACCTTCCTCAGACTTTTTTTCACCACATTCGGCAACAATTCACCCAGTTTCTATGGTCGCATAAGCATCCGAGGATTAGATACTCTCAGCTAACAAAACCCAAATTCAAAGGTGGCATAGGCTTACCGGACATTGAAGCCTATTACCATGCGTGCCACCTAACTTGCATTGTCGACTGGAATGTACACCATGACAGTAAAGACTGGGTCCCCATTGAAATCTCCTTCTCGGATATCCCTATACAGAGTGCTCCCTGGATATTGTCAACCCATATACCCCCCTCACTGATGGCACACCCGCTAATCCACCCGACACAGTACCCGGCCCCCTCACACCCCTTAGACTCAATCCGGCATTCCCACCGTGCATGTCTACACAATTCCTTCTTGACAGATGGCCCCATCTGTCCGTACGGCCACACCACTTCTATAAAGACGGTACACTGCTAGATCGTACCGCCCTGCAAACCACCTCACCGGAAAAAACTGTCCCGCAGTGGACCTACTTACAGCTTCGACATTGATAGAAACAAGGCCACCTTAAGACCCCTCACCCCATTTGAACACCTTTGCACACAAACAGAACGTCAACAACATCTGATTTCAACCATCTACAACTTAAACCAAGCAGACATAAAACCCACCTCTAGCTCTACATACTTAAAGTGGGGAAGGGACTTACAACAAGACCTCACTGAGGAACATTGGGAAAGGATCAACATACTTGCGCATAAAGGGTCACTAAATGTATCTGTGCAAGAAAACAACTACAAGACTCTGGCGAGATGGTACCGCACTCCGACCCTGCTCAACGCCTTATTCCCACATGTCCCAGAGATGTGCTGGAGATGTGGCGGGGATAGGGGCACTCTACTACACATCTGGTGGAGTTGCCCACTGATCCAACAATTCTGGCAAAGTGTGCACGACATATGCACCAGAGTAACCTCCTGCTCATTAAACTTTACAGCAGCACAGCTCATACTTCACCACCAGTCCATATCTACCGCAAGTCATTAAGGATACACCTCTTTAATGCCGCTAAGATGTGCATTCCCTTACTCTGGAATAAGTCACGCGCTCCGACCATATCCTTACTGGATACAGAAAGTGAATAGGATAGCTGAAATGGAAGAATTGATCCACACAGCAATTGACTCCCTGTAAGGGCAATTATAATACCTTGTATGCATTATATTTTGCCTGCGCTAATAAGCACACTTTTCAGCTCTTTTGCATAATGCATTTGAGTGCACTCGAGTTGAATCAGACATGTACACAGATCGCTTTTCTCACATAGCAGCTAGCAGGGATGTCCTGCTTTTGTATGCCTGGTCTCTTTATTTATACTGCTCAAACAGGGATAACAATAGGACTTGATGGCTTCACAATCAGCCAATCAGCCTCCAAGGCACAGTCACATGACATGAGTTTAATGCAAACCACCAACCAATGACACACTTGTTTATATTCAAACTATACAATAGGAGAGGCTTGCATGCATGGGGGGGTTGGTCGGCCTGTATGAGAAACAGCTGTCTCCACATGACAATGGAAGCCCAAAACACCATCCCACAAAGGACCTCCAAACAAAACACCATACATGCAAAACCTGCCATTACAACGAAACGCTATCAAATACAGCTCTATGAACTATACTCCATAGCGATTATACTACTGTTCCATTAAAGGGTAAATTATGCACAAAGGAATATAGCTGTAGATCTCTGTCTCATTGATCAGATGCGACAGAAAGCTTACAGATCATTATCCTTACATAAAAGGCAATACTAATTCCATAACGCAAGTAAATCGCCGCCAAGCAGATCAATCTGTACATAATACAGGGGCCCCCTGATTGACGGTAATACACCCGCGCCACAGAACGTGCATTGCACCTCAAAGATCCGGACCAGCATTTGCTCCAGCGCTTAACCGCTCAGGGCGCCTGCCGGCCAGGATGATTGAGCGGGTAGCTTATAATTATCAAATAATGGAATGTTTCCATTGTAAATGGCCTTTCCTCAATATCGGTTAAAGCCATATTCGCTGTACACAGAGAATATCGTTAAACCGACACTGGGAGACACTGTGACAATACATAATACACATCCTAAATTTCTACAACACTCCCCATCTAAATTTTTACACAAGTGGGCCTGTTGGATCCACGTCCGCACCACTGATGAGTACAAACGGTTAACAACCTAAATGACTAAGTACATATCTTACTGCCATGACTTACACGCGGTAAACATGTCAATCGGAATGAGCACCTTTCCTGCGTACATCCCTAAGCGCCTCCACTGCTCTTCCAAAAGAGAGCTAAGCTGGAGAACCCCCACCTGAATTAACGGAGTCCCACGCAGAAATCACCAAACCACCTGCCACACATCTATAACTCAAGCCAAATGAGCTTGCTGTAACGCCAGGCAGAGACTCTTGACAGAGACCAAGAGGACCCCTGTTACCCCTCCCTGCCCTCCTTCCCCATCCCCCCACTAATTTTTCCTATCCCTGGTCCCCCCTACACTCTCTTTTCCTACCATGCTTCAGAATGGTCCACGGAGATGTACAAAATCTTACTGTGTCTTTGGACATATTTGTTGCTGATTGTATGGAACCTATATGCA
Source organism: Glandirana rugosa (assembly GCA_018402905.1). Lineage (NCBI taxonomy): Eukaryota > Metazoa > Chordata > Amphibia > Anura > Ranidae > Glandirana > Glandirana rugosa. The sequence continues at coordinate 263,007 of BLSH010464413.1, forward strand.
TACCCTGTACTGTTTTAAACTTTCAATAAAATAAAAATTGTTATTGGGAAAAAATTTTTTGACACTTTGGGCCCAATTTAGACATTTTAATTAGGGGTGTTCTCACTTTTGTTGCCAGTGGTTTAGACATTAATGGCTGTGTGTTGAGTTATTTTGAGGGGACAGCAAATTTACACTGTTATACAGGCTATACACTCACAATTTTATATTGTAGCAAAGTGTCATTTCTTCAGGGTTGTCACATGAAAAGATATAATAAAATATTTACAAAAATGTGAGGGGTGTACTCACTTTTGGGAGATACTGCGCATATATATATATATATATATATATATATATATATATATATATATATATATATATATATATAGTGTGTAGTTCAGCAGTGAGAGGGTTTTTTCACGTGACTTACAGGGCAAATTTAAAAATATGTAAATAAGTATTAAGTAACATAATTGGGAAATGCCTTAAAGCTGCATGTAAAGTTATATAATTATTTTATTGAAAAGTCAAATTTAAAAGAAAATGGGTAAAAATTTAGTTTTTACATAATCCCTACCATTCCCTTATCCAGAGATGCAGGAAAGAGAGGGCAGAGAGAATGAAGCAACCCCTTTTTGGACCATACCAGTCCACATGCCTTCAACATTGAGAGGGCGCCTTGCAAAGGGTGAGGAAGGAAAGCCTTTTCCTCCTGCAATGCACTTTGTTACCTACCATATTGAAGGGACAAGGGCCATATCCCCATATCTTATGCCCCAAGCAATTGTTGAGTTTGTTGTGCAAAATCTGAATGTTACTTTCATTTTTAATAAAGGGGTCACCAAATATCTTCTTCCCCAGGGGAATGCGTGCAAGGTACATGAATATCCCTTACTACTCTTTACAAGAAGGAGTAACAATAAAAAACCAACAGCTTAGAGAAAGTCTTTTAATAAAAAAAGTACAAAAATGTTCCATCATGTAAATCCATTGTCAATTACATCATGCAGTGGGGAAGATACAACATCAGTTATTATAGCTCATGACCTGATGATGTTGCTCCACCACCTTTATACACCAACAACCAACAACTTTGTCCACAGCACTACCACAAAATGACATATCCCCAGGCAGCTATTGTTTGTAAGAAATGCCGGGTGATGCTGGGTAAAATTGGATGCTAGGCTGGTTTATTTACAACAGCTGGGCATCTCTCATTTAGATGGTGCTAGTGCTATAGTCACCAAGTGACAGATACCCAGCCGGTTGGTTCACAAACAGCAGTCAGAGATTGGTGCAAACAAATATGGCAACTTTGCGTGGCGGTTTGCTGAACTGTGAATAGGCTGGGATTGGCCCAAACCTCATCCATGGACAGGATGTACCACACATGGCCCATGTACTTTGATGACTTTTAAATGTGCTTAGCTTTTCCAACATTCAAAGCTTTCTAATTAATGTCAATTAAATGACATTGCTTAGTTTTAACAATATAGAGATTTGTATCTTTGTATTCTATTGAATGTGTCTTAAAAGTGTCTTAAAAGGGGGGTGTGGCCTGATGCTGAGCCGGGCGGTCGCTTAGCTCTGGAACTCCACCATTACAGGGACACAGCGGTACAAAGCAGCCATCTAGGGTGACATCCAACCTCTTGCCGGGACATCCAGAAGCGGTGACCATGTCCAAATGGAGGAAGGACGAGAATAAGCCATGCAGGCTGACGGACTTCTTCTCCCCCGGCCAGCACGGAGGTAGGCAAAATGGTGCCGAGGCCTACTCATCCTCAGCCTCCATGCCACACAGCAAGCCACAAAAAAAGGCCACACAGGAGAACAATAATCACTCCCTGAGCAGCCAACACTCCTATCTGCCCACCCCATCATTCTACAGCCCAGCCAAATAAAAAATCAGACTGGATGGCAGCGGGTGCAGTCTGCACACGAGCCCTACTGCAGACCCAGGGGATGACACCAGGGACATGCTAGAATCTATAGAAGCATTCCCCATGCAAAATCAACCAGTCCTGTATACAGTCCTAAAGGAAATGCTTCTCTCATTGAGGAGCACAATCCACACAGATATAGCCTCATCTATGTACAGATTTAATCAAGAAATACATGCAGTAGAGGCCAGGGTGGAAGAAAAGATGGGGGAGTACAAATCCACAATAAATGGCTTAGTTGATGCACGTGGTGACAGAGAAAGGGAGACAGAGTGGGTTAAAGCTAAAATGGTGGATATGGAGGACCGCACGAGACAAAACAATCTAAAAATAAGGGGGGTCCCTAAAACAGTCTCACAATCTGAGCTGTGTACATATGCCACTTCACTGTTAACAGCTATAATGCCTGACCTCTCAGACTTAGATGTCACCATAGATTGCATACATAGACTGCCGAAACTGTCTCATCTGCCAGAGCAGACACCAAGGGATGTGATACTCCACTTCTATCACATAAAGGAAAATCTCATGTCCATAGTGGGGAAAAAGGAAATGATACCCCAACAGTACCAACATTTGTAGTTTTATGCAGATCTTTCCCAATACACTTTGCAAAAAAGGAAAAACTTAAACACAGTGACAAAAGTTCTAAGGAACCACAAGTTGATATATTGATGGGGTTACCTCACCAAAATCACTGTTACCAAAGATGGCCGCTCATATACCATTGATTCCCTTGATAAGGGTCTATTTCTCCTGAAAGACTGGGGTATCCTTACAGAACCCCCGGAAGACACCAATGTCCACAAGCCTCCTCGCTAGATCGAACGGGAATGGAAAACTGTCACGGTGAAAAATGCCAAATCCCACAATTAAGCCTAGTTGGGCACACACGCAACCATATCCCTGACCAATGCCCTGAACTCAACCCCCACACAGCTTAGCAGCTGAATGCTGCCCCAGGACACAAGCTTATATGGCTGTTCTGTTTGTTGAAACATCTCAGACAACTGCTATAATATAAGGAACAATTTAAATCACCTGGGTTATGCTCACTACACCAACTGGAGCCTGATGCCCCTGTGGGCCACAGTGTGCACACATGGGGGTGGCAAACGGGACCCACCAAATCTAAATCAATAACTAGGATGGATGTTCTAATCAGCCTGATTACCTGTATGTATATTTAGTTCAGAACGATCACTAAATGTAACATCTCAATCCAATGTAATGTATAACAATGCCTGTTCCTTATGTTGTTCTATGAAACCCTTTTAATAAAAACCTTTTGAGATAAAAAGTGTCTTAAAAGTAGCAGTTTAACAATAATCTACAAAGCCTTTGATATACTCTATGTAAATCAGATTCTGACACTGAAAAATTAGATCTACTGTATATACGGTAGAGATGGGCCGAATGACTCCCTGTTTGGTTTGCACCAGAACTCTTGAACATCGCAAAAGTTCAGACCCGAACATTGAAGTCTATGAGACGAGAAGAGAAGAGAAGAGAAAAGAAAAGTCCCCATTTTGAAGGCTTATATGCAAGTTATTGGCCCTAAAAAGGGTATAGGGCCAGGGTACTGCCATGGGAGACATGTACCAATGCAAAAAAAAAAACTTTAAAAAAAGATTGTTTTTAAGGGAGCATTGATTTTAATGATGCTTAAAGTGAAGCAATCAAAATTAAAAAATAATTTAAATATAGCGCCTGGGGGTCCCCTTAGTCTGCCTGTAAGTAAAGTGGCACATATGTACCATGTAAAGAAAAAAAATACATCAATTATAAATAGATTTTCCCTGCAAGCTTTCTTTAAAACAATTGCAGAAAATTGGTATTTGGGTGTTGTTGGTGCCCTCACCCTGTAACCTTCTTGAGGTAGTCTTGATGAAAGCAAGAATTGGCCTTGCTGTAAATAAAAATTATTTGACGCCCTTGTTAAACTGTTGCTGAAAAATTGGTCTTCGGGTGTTGTTGGTGCCTTCACCCCATAACCCTCTAGAGGTAGTCTTGATGAAAGCAAGAATTGGCCTTACTGTAAAAAATTGAATTTGATGGTCCTGTCAAACAGTTGTGGAAAAATTGGTATTTGGGTGCTGTTGGTGCCTTCACCCCGTAACCTTCCAGAGGTAGTCTTGATTAAAGCAAGAATTGGCCTTGCTGTAAAAAATTGAATTTGATGCACCCAACAAACAGTTGTGTAAAAATTGGTCTTTGTGTGCTGTTGGTGCCTTCACCCCGTAATCTTGCAGAGGTAGTCTTGATGAAAGGAAGAATTGGCCTTGCTGTACAAAAAATTGAAATGCATCATTGAGGTGGCCCCCTTCTCCACTGTTCCACCTTTGACAAACAGAAGCCTCAAAATTAGCTTTTCCATGAAACTGTAACCTCTAACCTAAAGGCATTACATTAACTCCACTTTATGGTGTCCTCTAGATATTTCAGTTTCTGCTCCCTCTGTGGGGCCGGGATGAATTCCAAGACTTTTCCCTTATAACAGTGGTTAAGGAGGGTTGCCAACCAATAATAAACCTTCTCCTTGATGCCACCAATTCTCGGGTCCTTTTGCAGGCTTTGAAGAATAAGGGAGCCCATGCATCACAAGTGTGTTGAGGCATCAGAAGCAGAGTCCTTGAGGTCACTGAGGATTACAATATCTGGAAATGCCCACTTCCAGCCATGTACTTTTCCCAAGGTTTCTGGGGACTGAAAACAATCACTTAAGGTTTGACATATGTCTTCCTCTGGAAGAAATGGATCATGTCATTAAATAATTTAGTTTGGTTGATTTGTATCGTATACGTATGCACTCACGGTGAAGTTTAATTTGTTTTTTTTATTCATGAGAGGCGCAGTCAATATATACAGTATCTCACAAAAGTGAGTACACCCCTCACATTTTTGTAAATATTTAATTCTATCTTTTCATGTGACAACACTGAAAAAATGACACTTTGCTACAATGTAAAGTAGTGAGTATACAGCTTGTATAACAGTGTACATTTTCTGACCCCTCAAAATAACTCAACACACAGCCATTAATGTCTAAACCGCTGGCAACAAAAGTGAGTACACCCCTAACTGAAAATGTCCAAATTGGGACCATATAGCCATTTTTCCTCCCTCAGTGTCATGTGACTCATTAGTGTTACTCATTAGTTTGCCACCTCATGGCAAAGAACTCTCAGAGGATCTGAAAAAAATAATTGTTGCTCTTCATAAAGATGGCCTAGGCTATAAGAAGATTGCCAAGACCCTGAAACTGAGCTGCAGCATGGTGGCCAAGACCATACAGCGG
>BLSH010464413.1:364523-378681 GCA_018402905.1 Glandirana rugosa
TAGAACAGTTATATGGCTTCTACCGTTAATTAATACTTTTCAGACCCAGTTTGAAGATGGTCCACATCCACTTCCATTTTTGATTTTTTTATGTTTTTATTTTTTTTTTAAATGCTTTTAGTTATTTCCCTGTCCCCATTTCTTTGTAGGGCACTTGTCCCACCCTTACCCCCATTTTCCTTCCTTTTGCAGACCTCTAGGACTTTCCTGGACTTTTTTACAGCAATTTTCATAACTTTTGGTAAAATTACCAGAACCCCGGACCCGAACCCGAACTTTTTTTGAAAAGTCTGGGTTCGGGTCTGGGTCTCGGACACCCCAAAGTTTGGTACGGACCCGAACTTTACAGTCCGGGTTCGCTCAACACTAATCATATACAGTATGATTCCACTGACCCAGGATTTAGATGATCAGCCGGCAGCTTGTATTCATTGAATGGATCTAGTCAGCCTTTATTGTCTCAGTGCTGTCACCAGCGGTGGTATACTGAGTCAGATTTCCATCAGGGACTCCTGGCATTAGGGTTTTGTTCTGTACATGCCCATAGAGGTTTTTAAGGTGCAGTGTGGACCAGATGCACGATCCCCTGGGAGGTTATCCGGCACTGTGACTCACAGGGGGTTCATGCCCTATGATGCTTTAGTTAAGGTCCATCTAGAGGGATCTTTTTAGGGTGGAGATATGGAGATTTCATTGTGGGGTGGGTCAGTGAGTATTGGGGAGTTGTTTTATAAGGGAGGGACACGGGAGCTTCAAGTGATACTAAAGTCTCTTTTTTTTCTTTAAAAATAACAAACATGTCATACTTACCTGCTCTGTGCAATGGTTTTGCACAGAACAGCCCTGATCCTACTCTTCTTTACTCTGGCCCCTCCCTCCTTTCAAGAAGCTTGTTATGGGGGCACCCGAGCCGATCTGCATCTCTGTGTATCCATTTTGGTCCCACCTCCTCTCTCTCTCTCCTCATTGGCTAACTGACCTTGACAGCAGCGGGATCCAATGGCACCGCTGCTGTGTCTCAGCCAAACAGGAGGGAGAGTTGTGCACTTATGTACATCGCTGGATAGAGAAGGGTCTCAGGTAACTGTTAGGGGGGCTGCTACACACAGAAGGTTTTTTTTTATCTTAATGCATAGAATTCAAATAAAAAAACCTTCTGCCTTTACAACCCCTTTAATGTGCTGTTTCCAATTTTGTATTTGTCTAATAAATTAAAAGGAGCTAGCTATTGGTTGTCTATACAGCTTGTTTTTTGTTATTTTGGTATATATAGTAATATAAACACTTATTAGCCAACTTACTCTGTGCTGGATTCCATTTTGTTCAGATTTATTTTTCTTCATGAACATTCTATGTAGAGCATGGGCCAGAACATATACAGCCGTGTATATAAAGGAGGGATGAGTTGTATGAGAAGACAATAAGGTTAAAACATCTTTTTCACCTGTACAATGTTTTCCATTAATATTGTACAATTTTTGAAAATAGAGATTTTTGTGTGGGTTTGGAGAAAGGCAGAAAAACCATAAAACCCAAATATCTTGCAGTATGGGGTCATTTAAGCAGCTGGAGAAGGTGACACCATTGGTATAAATATCCAGATTTTTTCTTTTTTCTCGTGGCCACATAAATATGAAGCTGTAGTTAAGTGATGTATACTTCAAATAATATAAATCAGTTAACTTAATCCATGATGGTGGGAAAATAAATGTGATATTTTCAGCACCAGAGAATAAACGGAAAACAAAATTATAAAAGTTATTTATGGAAGTTCCGCACACAATGACAACCTTAGCTTTTGATTCACTTATAAATTCTGATGTGCGAAAATCATTAACTGTATTTGGATTGAGTTGAATGATATAATCTGTGCAGATCCCATGTTCTCTCATCATCTTACTCAGTTCTTGGGACTCCTCATCTCCGCTGCCATCCGCTGATGTTATTATTCCAACCCAGTTCCACCCAAAATGCTGAAGCAATTTTATAATAGCTGCAAAACGGACTTGATCTTTTGGTGTCATATAGAATAAAGTTGGATACATTTTTCCATCCTTCAGGAGAGGGTCAGTGACTCGATAAGTGATCTGGATAATATATAGGGAAATATTTTAATGGAATCTTATTTATTATTGGTACTTTTATAGCGCCATCAATTTACACATCACTATACATATATACTGTACATTCAAATGAGTTCCTTACAATCTAAAGTCACTAACTAACATTTGTACATACATATGCTAGGGCTAATTTAGACAGGAGTCAATGAGCCTCCCAGCATTTCTTTGGCACGTGGGAGGAAACTGGTGTACCCAGAGGAAGCCCAAGCGGGTAGTGCCATGGTTGTAATTCGTACCGATGGCCCTATAGTTGCTAGGTGAGTGTTCTAACCACTAAGCCACTGTGCTGCCCCGTTTTTCATGAAATATGAAACATGTAATTTATAAATGAAACACAAAGATCTCTTTATCATATTTATTTTTACTGTTCTAATAAAAATATGTAATTGTCAGAATTGTTATCATAGACATCTAAATTTAAGTTTATGAGATGCCTTCCATATACCCAGTGAATTGGCTGGCCTGAGGTTATGCACAGAGATGAAACATATCCTTCTACATAAGTTTTATCAGTTTACCCACAGTCTTCTCTTCTCTACATCAACTCAAAATGCTGAATTTATAAGCTTGTCTAAGAGTTCATAAAAAGGGTCTGGAGCTGAAGTTACACTCTGCAGAGCTCAGTGAGGAGAGCTCGGACAGCTTACTGGAGGGAAGGGACACCCCCCTTCGCACAGCACACAGGAACAGAGCTGAGGCTGTTAATCTGCCAGAGGTCCCTCCTCTGTCACCATTTTTCTCTTGGGGTCAGGAAACCGTGTCAGAAGTTACTCATACAGATAGCAGAGGAAGGAGGCAGCAGACAGAAATTACACTTAGTGCTCTGGATTAAGACAGGTGCACACTTTAGAGGGATATGCTTCTTCCCAGTAAAGAGCTGTGCGGGGGGGGGGGGGATGTCAGCACAAGTCTTGGCCATTGGAGGACAGGCAGGCTGTTATTCCAGCACAACCAGAAAACTGACCACACTGGGATGGGTGTGCTCTCATGCCTAGCACATTTTTTTTGCAATAGGAAAATATTTTGCACAAAGAAAGCAATGCAAAGATACATTTTAACACACAAACATGGTACACTAAACACATATCAGGATTATGAAATGTTGGGGGCAACATAATAAATAAATATAGTGAAGGTACTTTTCAAATAAAGTTACTGATTCTAATACTACCACAAAATTAACATAATCTATGAAACATGATAATAGTTCACATCATCCCAAATAACTGCAAAAATATGTTCTGGGAGGGCATGGTGACTGCTCGGTAAGATGTCCTTGTGATTCTGGAGCTCTGTTCTGCTCCCAGGCATTCCTACATCTACGGCTGCCTCTAGCCCATTGTCAGCTAACTCCTGGGTTCCTCTTGACAGCTGAGTACTTGCTGCCTCCATCATTATGCGGTGGCGCTGACAGGATACGATGATGGTTACAAAACTCCCCAGCTTCTTCCCTTCTACATGTGTCAGACCCAGCCAAAATGGTGGCAGAGACCAAAGCTCCAGTGCTGGTCCCAAACCTCTAGCATTGGCAGTTCAGGACAAAGGAGGAAGAGCCACAAATGGAAGTGAGTAACTGACAACCCTTGGCCTAACTCCATTTCAGCCTTTCCAACACCAGGACAACCAGTGCCTGACACTACCTTGAAAAAAAATGCTATCCTTCCTCCAAGCCTGACTGTAACCTGATATTTTCTCCTCTCATTTTCTCCTCTCATGTATGAAGTCACTACTTTTTTTAATGCCCTAGTAGACTTGCACGCAATTCACCAGGACAAACTGACCTCTTTGAAAGCAAAAGTGGCTGACCTTGAGGATAGATAATGCCGCAACAATCTAAAAATCAGGGGTATACCTGAATCAGTACAGACCCCTCATTTACCCCATTTTTGTTCACAATCTATTCAGAGAGGTTCTGCCTAATCTTACATCCATGGATGTAACTATTGCTAGAATACATTGTATTCAAATCATCATTCCTCCCTTCAGAAGAGCCATGCAACATTCTACAATGGATATGTTTTTTGTAAGTGAAAGAAAAAAATACTAGAGGACTTCTGCCATGTTGATCAGTTACTGACAAAAACTGTGAACCTTCAGGTCCTTTTGAACTTCTCCCAATACACCAACCAAAAGAACAAACTCATATACAAATGGAAGTTCCCTGCAAAACTGAGTGTGACTTACAACAGGAAATCATACATGATCAGCCCACTGGACAAAGGTCTCAAATTCCTTAAAAACTGGGGAATAATGCTAGAAACACAACCATCTCTTAATGGTTCTCCCCACCAGCTGCCTAAACATGTGTGTGATGGACCCCTGTACCCCTGAGGAGTATGTTAACTGTATAAGCTTCCTTGCCCGCTACCAGCATGATCCAAGGTCCCTTAGCCCACCCAGTCAGTTGTTGAGGCATCAGTGTAGGGTGAAGAGAGGCATAAGACTGTTTATTCAAACACAGGCTCAAAGAGATATACACTCAGGGGACAATATCCCCTTTGCAAAATGACACAGGGTGAGGTAAACTACATTTAGTAGCAAGGGACACACAGACCGTCTTTAGGAAGGGTTGCAGGGGAACCCCTCCCCTCTAGGAGCTAATGCACATACACATATACATCCCATAATAGGTTGCTCCCAAGGCAGACAGAAACAATAGAACAATGGGATACAGTCACATCTCAAACGATGTAGTAAACAGTCTGTGAGACCAAGTTCATACAAAATTCCAGTGGTTAAAAAGGTGGAATTCACTTATCTTCATATATTTCTTGAGGGATATTGTTCAGAAATATTACTGTTCAAAGTAAAAGAGCCCCTTCATTTTTTCAACATAAACCACACAATGGATAACAGGGGTAACATGAAATGCTGAGTGGTTGTATGGAGAGTCTGGTTAGTGCAGACCCGACTGGGGTTCTCAGTCACCCTATGCCCCTAATAGACACAAGGTGACTTACACATAAGAGGGTCCGGGGTAGCTGGTCAAGGAGTTTCCAGAGCACTCTAAGGTAAGCTGGGCTCCACAAGCCCCCCGCCCAAAGTGACTCCCGTCACAATGTGCATTCTGAATGGCAAGTTGAATCCAGGAAATCATCTTCCTCGCAAATTACCTAGAAGCGTCTTCTATGAAACCTTTACCTTTTAGTCGTTTTTTTTCTCATGCTCTTTTGGCAGTATCTGACTGTGTTGTTGGAGTTCTGCTCAGTTTCCTGTCTACTACGATCCAGGTATGCTCCTAGTAGTTGCATACCTACATCTGTTTACTTCATTCAATTCTACACTTCATTTTGGCTGTACATCATGGGCAGTTCCCATCGCAGTATCAAAAACAGTCTTCTCATCTATACGGAGCATATTCCCGCGTCCCTGTTCCTGTAAACACCCATCCTACCATCCATGGTCCTTCATTCGCATGTCAACTCTTCCCTTTCAATTTGCATTATCACCAGTGGTGGCTCCTCCATAGAGGGCGCCAGTGTGCAACCTCCCCTGAAGATTTTTGAAAAAAAAAACCAAAAAAAAAAACATAGGCCGTCGGTACACGCTGTATCAGCTTTTTTTTTTTAAACTTGTGGTCTTTTGACAGAAAGTCCCAAAGCCCATTGTTTGGCTTTTAAGGTACATATATGTGCGCCACTGAAGCAAACATAAATACACTGATTGGTTATGGCCTCAGTCACTGGCCTCCAGCCAGTGACTGATTGATTAGGGTGTGGGGTGGGGTGGGGCAGGACGGGACTGGCGGACATGCTGGTGCTTGGACTAGAAGTGTCCAGCACAGCACATCTGTTATTCCTGATGGCCGGCCGTGTGGGAGAAAGTGGCCTGACTCCCCAGAGGTACTGTTCCCTACTGCTGTGCTGTGTACTGGCTCCCTGTGTACTGGCTACAATACCTGTGTACTGGCTCCCTGTGTACTGACTGCAATAGCTGTGTACTGGCTACCTGTGTACTGGCTCCCAGTGTACTGGCTACAATATCTGTGTACTGGCTCCAAGTGTACTGGCTACAATACCTGTGTACTGGCTCCCTGTGTACTGGCTACAATACTGGTGTACTGGCTCCCTGTGTACTGGCTACCTGTGTACTGGCTGAATATAACTGTGTAGTGGCTGCAATACCTGTGTACTGGTTGTATACTGTGATACTGGCTTGCAATACCTGTGTACTGGCTGCAATGCATGTGTACTGGCTGCAATACCTGTGTACTGGCTGCATACTGTGATACTGGCTGCAGTACCTGTCCACCCCCCTGAAACTTGAAAATGACTGTTGCCATGGGGTGGATGGGGGTAGGGCACTGTGCAGCCATACTGACTCTGCATTGCCAAGACTGAGGTGCCCCCAGGACCTCCATGCTGTTCAGGGCTACCATAAGAAACCATGGGGTCCCATGAAGCCTAACTGACAGGACTCCCCAGTGTCTTCTGTAGGTATCAGCATGCCTTTTCTATGCCTATGTGCAGAATGCCCATCCAGCCAAACTTGCTACTCCCCTTATCTACCTCCTCACCTCCCCAGTAGCACCCCACACCCTCAGATCAACACATAGTCAAAACTAAATGGTGTGATAGCATTTCATTCTGAATGAGTCATAAGCACTACAACAACCAGCTGTACATACACTGCTATATAGTTAAGACCAATTGCTGTGTTCAGACATTGGCAGGCTGGCATTGGAGGGGTGTCTGGGCATCTGTACCCCTTTTCTTACACCCCATCTACAAAATGCACAATGAAACTAAAAGCAAGCATTCGTTATGCAAGTCATTTAGTTACAGGGTCAACATTTGATGAGTGCAACCAAAGGGTTTTTCTGGCATCAGAAGCCAATATTTAAAACTTGTGGGGGACTAGAAGTCCCATTTATAATGTACATAATGAGACAAGTAGCAGGCATTCATTGTACAAATCATCCATTTGCATAGATGGTACTTAGTGATTGCAACCAGCAGTAGATAGTCATAGTACAAGCAACAGATTGATTTTTAATTTCGAGAAAGCCAACCTATCAGAACCCAGCTACATATAGAGGTGTCCATAAAACCCTCCAAGACTCCTCCAACAGGAACATTGAGTTCTAACAAAAGTCACCTTATAAGTTGTAATGGATGATCAGATAAGTATGGCAGCTAACTACAATCATGGGCGACCTTCCAAACAGAACCAGCTTGCAGATATTGGGGTGTCTAAAAGCCACCCAAGATTGGCACATGCCCCCTCCAACACAATAGTGTATTATTTTGTTTTAAAGTTGCAATCCTTGAAAATAAAAAGTTGTATATGCTGAGCTCTGCTCAAGGCTTCCCTATGTGAATGCACCCCAACCCCTATCATAGATAATTGGTGGGCAGAAGGTATTACCTACCTGAGAAGGAGCAATTTGCATTGCATATACTGGAATTCCTACTGTGGATCATACAGTTGTAAAATACACAATGCTATCTACTAGCTGGAGGGCATATTCTGATCTGTAGGGTAGCAAGGGGTGCCGGGTTCTGTGTACTGTGTGAGGAAATCACATGGAGCAGCACAGCACCCAGAAGGCTGATGAGGAAGATAAATCATTACAGATCCGGATTGGGAATTAGCTGGTGCAGTGGGAGATGCTTTAATTTCATATACAGCCCCACTGGCTCCCTCAATTCTTTACCTGCATATAATAATGAGTAGCATAACAGCACCAGCTTTGTACCCAGAACTCTTTGCCTTCATAGTGCCCTCTCTCCCTGATAGCTGTACGTGGTCCTTCCTCCTCATTTTCAAGCAGGATGGGGTCACAGTCCTCTCTATTAATGGCCCTGTCCAGGGGGGACCCCCTCCCATTCCAGCAGCAACTTGGATCTGGCCTTGGCAGGAAGGAAGAGGGCGAGAGAGAACAAAGACCGCACCTCCTGCAGGCACTCTCCTCCTGGCTGCCAGCAGTGGGCTGAGGCTGACAGGAGCAGCGCCCCTCTCAGGGCAGCACCTGAGATCCCCCTAGTTTCGGCCCCCAGTTTACCAGTCCAATGCAATGTCCATATAAACTTTCTCAATTGTACAGTACAAAACACAGGCAATGCATATAGACCATAAAACAAAAGTGTAAGAGATTAAGTTTATAGATCTATAGTGCAATAAAGGAGTTTATTAGTAACTTAATTATAAGCTCAGTATACAGGTAGAGTGGTGTTTTGTACACGGCCTATACATCTAGGAGTGGAGACAAAGGTCGGGGTCAATAATGTTGCTAGATCTATGCATAGCCCTCCTCCTCCCTCTGCTATCAGACCAGGCAAAGTATGCAACAAGTCAATGTCTTGTTTGTCAGGGATCCCACCACACATTACCTATAATTCCAGCTAGTGTACTACCCAAATCTTGGTTGCCTAGACAACATGTTTTGGGGTGAATCCCCATTTTTAAAGCCTGACTGTATCTAGAGCGTGCCTAAAAGTTAAGAGTCTCCTGTAGGTTAAAACACACTGGGCAGTTTGGTATAGTGTTATTTAAAGCAGAGTGCCAGCTGTTTTTGTGTTTATTAAAAGTCAGCAGCTAAAAAAATTGTAGATGCAGATTACAGAATGCTTAAAGTGGTTGTCAATCCTGGGCAACCACTTGAACCTACAGGTAAGCCCATAATCAGGCTTACCTGTAGGTCCCCTACATATCTCCTAAACCTGCATGGTTTAGGAGATATACAGTTTAGTTTAATATTCAGATATCATTCTGCACATGCGCAGTGAAGAAACGGCCTCCGTGCCGTTACTTCACTGAGATTGTGCCGCCATTGGGAGTGATGTCACGCGACTCCGGCCAGTCACAGAGCCGAGTCCCCGGACCCGGATGGAAGAGGGGCAGAAGATGGACGCGGCCTGGAGCAGGGATAGCGCGGGCTTCCAATGCAGGTAAGTGCCACATAATGGGCTAATATGCGATGCATACTAGCCTATTATGCTTTTACATTGCAGGGTAATAAAGAGGAAGTAAAATCTATCAGGGTTTCCTCTTTAAGATGTTAAAACAATTGGAAAATGAAAGGGGAGTATGGAATAATTCTCAGTAGATGTTACAAATCTTAAATCTATTTCAAAGTCATACTTGTACCCCATATTCACTCACATAGGTTAGTCGGGATCTGGGGGCCCCCTTGTTAAAGAGGGCTTCCAGATTCTGATAAGCCCCCTTCCCGCAGACCCCCACAACCGCCATCCAGCATTGTGGGGAAGAGGCCCTTATCCCCATCAACATGGGGACAATGTGCTTTGGGGTGGGGAACAGAGCTCCCCACCCAAAAGCACCCCCATGTTGAGGGCACATGGTCTGGTATGGTTCAGGATGGGGGCACTCGCTCACCCCCCCCTTTCCTGGCCTGCCAGGCTGCATGCTGGGATACGCGTCTGGCATGGATTTTGGGGGGACTCCATGCTGTTTTTTTTCCTAATTTTGGCATGGGGTCCCCCTTAAAATCCATACCAGACCCAAAGGGCCTGGTATGGATTGGGGAGCACCACACCATTTTTTTTTAATTTGCTGTTGCCGGCTAATTTGGCAATGTTTTTTATTTCATTCAGCTGTCAGCTGATGACTCCCTTCCAGGCCCTGCCCCTTAACAACCAATTCACTGTGCACTTGGCGGACATGCTTCCTGCCGAGCGCACAGAAAATGTGGGTGTTCGGCAAACACCCGAACGGGTCAAACTTATGCTCGGCCTGAACTATTCACCCATCCTTATCTGGCATCAACTTTTTCGCAACAGTCACACATGTGTGGAGGGCAGAGGAGACATTAGGGTGTTGATTTACTAAAACTGGAGAGTGCAAAATTTGGTTCAGCTCTGCATGATAGCCAATCAGCATGTAACGTCAGCTTGTTCAATTAAGCTTTGACACAAAAAACCTGGTTTCCATAGGTGTGCTCAGCCTATTGCATTAGGGTGTGCACACCAAAGCTCAAACACACACGTGTGTGTGTGCAAGTTTATATATAGAGCCGTGGATAATGTCAGTAGGGCAGAGATTGGTGTCTGTAGTAGTTTTTTATATATTATTTTTACAATTTAATTTTCTTTTAATTTTTTCAATTTTTTTGGAGCCCCATTAAGGGGCTTTGGTGAAATATCAGGGATCTAAATAGGGGGAATCTGCTCCACACTGGATGATTAGGGTGTGCCCAGGCTTTCTATGGAGAGCTGCACTCTCCAGTTTTAGTATATCAACCCTGAAGGATCTAATTTACCTCTGATGTTTTCATAAAGAGAGACATGTATAAACTTGGTTTTGAGTTATTGACTTTCAGGTCATTACAGAGGACAAGGGCTAAAAGCCACACATTGGGGCTGATTTACTAAATCTGGAGAGTGCAAAATCTGGTGCAGTTCTGCATAGAAACCAATCGGCTTCCAGGTTTTATTGTGAAAGCTTTACTGAAGTAGCTGCAGTTAGAAGCTGATTGGTTTCTATGCAGAACTGCACCAGATTTTGCACTCTCCAGTTTTAGTAAATCAGCCCCAACGTGTGGCTCTTTAAGTCTGGAGGAAAGGAGATAACACCTCCATATATGGAAAGACTTCTTCACAGCAAGAGCTGTGAAAATGTGCAATAGACTTCCTCAAGAGCTGGTTATGGCTCAGTAGATTGTTTTGTTTTTTTTTAAAGCTGAATGCATTCCTAAATGCACAACATATAACTGGGTATTAGCATTTGTTGATCCAGGACATATCCAATTGCCTTTTTTCCCCATTAGAGCAAGTCTGACCATGCTTTATAGGGTTTTTCGTCTTTCTATGGTGCATTATGGGTATAGGCAGAGAGGAGGAAGAGGCCACATTAGCAACGCTTGCCGCTTGCTATCTACATGTGGCAGCATCTCTAGTTCTCCTTTAAATCTTGACTTTTTTTATAATGGTCCATATTTGAGGAAAGGCAAGTGAGTGGCCTGTGGTGGCAAGATTTGATGATTAAGTTTTGCTGCTGCTTGCTTGCTGTTTAGACATAGTGTAGCTTTTTATGAAGAATCAAATAGGCCCTCTCAAGCAGGAAACAGTTTGCACATTCAGCGAACATCCCAATTTGCAGGTAGCTCGGCAGGATGTTCATCCCACAATGCACTGCGAGATTCACAGCACATTCTAGAGCCTTAATTAGATGAAGCAGCAGTCAGGTGTAAGGCTTCACCAATTAGCAATGTAAGAGCCCTGATTAGATGAAGTGATGATTACTTTCTCCAATCATGGCTCAGTATTCATAGTCACACCACACACTATAAAAGTTAATTTCCCATAGCATTCACACTAAACTGATATTGTACACTGACAATAGAAGCACAATAGCAAACTATAGCACACTAACTCAGTAGTAGCACTGAATAGAGCCCTGTTCTATCTCTCTCGAAGCTGATATAACACTGCAAATGGACGCTATTGAAAGAATATTTTCATAGTGTGGGGTGGGACTAAGAGTAATGATCCATAATTGGCTAGAGTCATCATGACAGTATCCAGTCATGGCTCTGACAGTGCAATGTGCCCTGATTGGGCAAAGCTTTCATTGCTTCAGCCAATCAGAGCTTCCAATGCACTGTGCAGTGGTATCGAACAACCAATGTTTGGCCCAAACTCATGCTCGGGCCAATCCGTTCACCCAACCCTAGCTTGGTATATATTAAGGTGCATTAACTGGTTCCCGACCACGTACTGCCTTTTTATGGCGGCAGTGTGGTCGGGTCCCACGAATCGGCATAACTGCGGGTGGCCGCTAGGGGGAGTGCGCAAGCCCACCGCACTCCGGAGGAGTGTGCCCGTGGCTTGGGCGGACCCGATGTCCGCTGGAGAGCCACGATGAGTGGCCACAACCAAAGAGCGGGGAACCGCCAATGTAAACACACCGGTTCCCCACACTCTTAGTGCGGGCATAGGAGATCTACTGATCCCTGTCACTGGGATCAGTTAGATCTCTTATGCCCATGTTAGCCCAGCCCCCCCACAGTTAGAACACACCTAGAGAACACAGTTAACCCCTAGCTCTCCCCAGGTTAACTCCTTCACTGCCAATGACATTTATACAGTAATCAGTGGACATTTACATTTCCGATCGCTGTATAAATGCCATTAGTCCCAAAAAAGTGTCAAAAATGTCCGACATGTCTTCCCCAATATCGCAGTACCGCTAAAAATCGCAGATCACCGCCATTACTAGTAAAAAATAAAAACCCCAGAATGGGAAATCCTTCCGGGGCTGAAGTGGTTAAGGTTTCAAGGGGGTATAATCTTTCTTTTTAACCAATGTTGTTTGGGGACGAGCAATTGACACTCTAGTTCAGGGATATGCAATTAGCGGACCTCCAGCTGTTGCAAAACTACAAGTCCCATCATGCCTCTGCCTCTGAGTATCATGCTTGAGGCTATCAGAGTCTTGCTATGCCTCATGGGACTTGTAGTTCTGCAACATCTGGAGGTCTGCTAATTGCATATCCCTGCTCTAGTTGATTGTGTCTTGTTTATATTCTCTCTTTGTTCACTAAAACCTACATAGGTTCTACTTTGTACATTTTTGTACATTCACTTATCTTTCCTATATGTTCTTGTTGTTTTTGCTTGTTTTTTCAGTTTTCTTTTTTTATTAATATTATTTTGGTAATTGTGGTATTGTGTGTTATTTAATGATATTGCAATGTGTGTTCTCCTGTTCACATTGGGGTTGATTTTGCTAAAACTGGAGAGTGCAAAATCTGGTGCAGCTCTGCATAGAAACCAATCAGCTTCCAGGTTTTATCGTTAAAGCTTAATTGAACAATCTGAAGTTAGAAGATGATTGGCTACCATGCACAGCTGCACCAGATTTTGCTCTCTCCAATCTTAGTAAATCAACCCCTTTGTGTCCCCTCTCCTTTGGTTCTGCATTGCACATTTTCAGTTTTTGCATTACTAATGGCACTGAATGTCATTGTTGCTTGCCTTATATTTTTTTCCTTCTCCATTAATGAGGATCTTTTGGTTCTCTTCCTTTTCATTGGAAAAGTCTGGGGGAGGGGTGTAGGTCCATCCCGCTGCCCTATACTAGCCCTTTATAATGACACCAGATAATCACTCACAGTTACCTATTACCGGGTGGAGTGGTAGTGTGAATGGGAATCCCTGTTTTTCTAACCCTACACCCAGTGTAAGCATTCCTTTTACTCATAAACGGGGCTTCTCTCAGCAGCAATATGTATTACTTACATGCACTAATGATTTCACTTGATTAATTCGTTTGTGCTATATTTTCTTCTTGTACTATTTGACATTGCTTCTCACAACAATGTGTGGGTCCCTGTGCTGCCATGACATTCCATTGGTGCTATGCCTCAGGAAACCAAGATTTTTACTGCAAGCACATTGATGTGCTGGCTTCTACTTTTTTTGTAATTCAAATTTTTATTGAAAAGTAGACAAAAGTTAAAGCCGCAATACAAAATAAATGTATATAGATAGGTAGTATAAACATTCAATCATATAAAATATGTAGAAAAATATGAGTTTTACAAGGTTCAATTTTGGAGTTTTGATTGCGATAAAAAAAGTAAGTAACATTGGATTGTCATTAGTTTCAAACAATACGTAGAGTATGTATATTTGTATTATGACTAGTGTTGAGCGAACCCGGACTGTAACGTTCGGGTCCGTACCAAACTTTCGGGTGTCCGTGGCACGGACCCGGACCCGGACATTTCAAAAATCGTTCGGGTTCGGTCCGGGGTTCTGCTATTTTATTCCACGTGTTGAGAAGCTGCAGGGCAGCCAATCAACAAGCGTTTCACTGGTTTGCCCTTAGAAGCCATCACAGCCATGCCTACTAATGGCATGGCTGTGATTGGCCAGTGCATCATGTGACCCAGCCTCTTTATAAGCTGGAGTCACAGTGCTGCAGTCACATGCTCCTTGGGTTAGTATAGGGAAAGGTAGCTGACGGCGTGAGGGACAGATTTTAGCCATTTTAAGACCTGATCCTGCATCCTGAGATAGATTACTTTACTACTGCTGTCTGTGCTGTTGCTCTGAGGACAGATAGCAGAA
>BLSH010464413.1:383188-413957 GCA_018402905.1 Glandirana rugosa
GCCGTCGCCTGCTACCGCCTGCGTGTAATTCTGTCGAGGCTGAGTGGTGATCTCCCCCCTAAGCTCCTGTGCTAGCTTGCTCACTTCCTTGGATATATTGCTGGTGATATTCACCAGTAAAGTATGAAGTTTATGATCCAGAATGTCAGCTGTGAGGCCGTGTGTTTCTGTGTCTGAAATGGTTTGAGTTACCTCAGTCCCCGGTTCCTCCGCGCCAGTCATATCGCGCTGCTGGGATGCGGCTCCAATCGAGGCCGGGGATCCTGGGCGCGTCAGGAATTTCTCCATGAAGCTAGGCCGCGATGCTTGAGAGGGCTTATAAAAGTCTTTTTGTTGGCCAATTTTGCCCATAAGATTCACCTGGGACTTCTGAGGTTTGTGGTAGCGCTTCCGTGGTCCGTAGAGGCTGTGTTAGCTGCAGGGAAGCTTTTTTTTCCAGCGGTGAGTCGGAGCTGTCTTAATGTGCGTCCGCCATCGTCCGCTGCCGCGCATGCGCCGTGCTGGCTTCTACTTTATCTTCTCAGATCTGTGATCCCACTGCTTCTGGCCCCCCCCCCCCCATCCCTATATGTAGGCTGCAAGGGCTTCACAGTGTGGGATGGACTTTGTTTAAAGCCGCCATCCATGGATGGTGAGATTCCAATTTGGAAGTATTGATGGCACCTGTTCAGGATGCTTAATTGTGAAGGAAGTTGCTAACTTTGCTGAGGTAATTGATTTCCTGTACAGATCCGGCACATACAGTACAGTAATGTTGGTAGATGTGCAGTTGCACACAGTGCTGACCAGTTTAAAAAAAAACTACTGAAAGAAGATGTAAATAAATGGCACAACTTGTTTTATTACAGCTCTTGATCGTTGAGCTAATATTCTGGGTACTAGATCCAAAAAGACCAGAAAGAAACTCAAAGAACCTACTAAAGAGACACGGTGGGATTGAGCCACCTGGATGGCTCTCTCATTCAAACAATTAAAACTATTAAGTAAAGTGGTGGGACTAAGTGGACTGTGAGGATAATGATCACTAAATCATTTCCCCAAGTTACAATGTTTTTTGCACCTGAATTATTCAAAGCTCTATTAATTCTGATCCATAGTCGTTCTAGAAAAGTAAAAAAAGAAAAAAATCCACCTAGACTGCACTGAGCCATCTATTGAACACCCCATATTACATACATAATATATTGCAGTGATCACTTACCTGTGTATACCGATACAGACTAAGTAACTGAGCCAGCGCCTGATTTGAATAGAATTCACTGTTACCAATAAAACCGGCCACTTCTCTGTGTCCCTTACAGTAATAGTTATGAGCTTCCTTTCCTCCAGACAATATCTTTGTAGCATATCCCAAAATATTCATTGGATCATTACAAGTATCAAATATATGATAGCCCAGGGTAATATTGGGCAGAAGATTGGGGTCCTTGTTAATCTTATTGATAACTGAGATCATCACCAAGATGTTTTTATACTCTTCAAAATCCAAGCTGCAGGATGTTGAGAGGGTTTAAATTGAAACAAAATGGTTACTTATTAGATTACAGTTTGGCCACATCCCACAAAACGAACACAAAAATGTCTTTAAAACAATAATGATTTAAATTTAGTGTTTAATATATTTTTTGACAGTTTTTTAAGACAGAATTGAAAGTTGATGAGGCATAATACAAGGTTTATGTTCCAGGGCTATTGCAGTATAATTGGCACAATAAAGTACGGACAAAGTAATGTAGTAAACAGGTAAGATAATACACAATTTGGGGATTAGTTTGTTAGAGTAATCAAGTGTTGTCAAGAAATATGTCTCTGAAGTAGAGAAATGGGAAAGAGAAAGGAGTAAAAATTATATGAAAATATAAAATTGATAGAGTCACTAAAGAATATACGTCCTTGTCACGCTTGACTGGAGATTGATCCTGGGACCTGTGTTCTTGTGGTCTCTTCCTTACGGCCTTAGCCATGGAGTATCTATTATATTTGTGGAGCCCTGGGTATCTACCGATTTCTGATGATGACTCTGGCTCCACCCAGTGGCCAGCTGTAGGCAGTCACCTCAATTAGTACTCTATAAAACCTCACTTCTCCTTCCTGTCTTTGCCTCAATATAGGTTTTAGTTACTGCCAGCCATTTATCTTGGTTGTTGCCTGTTATTAACTTTGCTTGTTCCCGACCATGCCTTTGGATTACACTTTTGTACTTCGTTGCACAATTGTTGCCGAACCTTTCCTGTCTCTGACGCTGTCTTTGGTTTATCCCTTGGACCTCTGCCCGGATTTGCTACTAACGGTGAGTTTTCTATTTATTGTTGTTCCTTGATTGAGATTGTTTGCACTTATCATAGAGGTCCCAGAATTCTGGCTGCGGGACCGCAACTGCCCTCCACTTTATACCGGGATAACAAGACTACTGGTCAGGAAACCGGAGTGGCGGTTGGGGTTCCTGGCAGACCTAACTGTATATTCAGGTCAGATGGACCTCCGTGAGTTTGTGCAAACAGTCTCTCATCAGGGACTAATGTTGGGAGAACAGGCTAATCGTGTGCAGTCATTGGAGGAGAAACTAGATTCCATCATGGCTATGTTGGCCTCTTTATCTGTTCCACATGGGTTCAGTCCTGCTGCACCTAGTGGACAGCTAAGGCATGTTTTTAAATACCCACAAACCTCCCCAGACTGGTCCTGTGACCACACACCATTTGCGACTTTCTGTTCCAGTACCACTCCACAGCGCCATATAAACTCTTTCATGTACTCCCTTCTCTTTTCCAATTATGAAATGAAGACCAGTAGACTTTGTCAAAAATGGGAGAATCAACTGGATCTTTCCCTCAATGACAGGAATGGCAAAGAACCCTGACAAATACTCACAAAGGCTCAAAAATGTGACAACACAAGAAACGGGCTACAAAATATTTACAGGCTGGTATTGGACACCCACCCAACTTCACAAACTCTCATCCGCATATTCTGCATGATGCTGGCGATGTGGAACCATTCCAGGCTCTCTGCTACATATTTGGTGGCCCTGTTCAAAATACAAACCTTTTGGAAAACAATACACAAAACTATCATGAAAATAACAACATACACCTTGGATTTCACTTCTGCACAATATTTACTTCACCATTCCTCTCTTCAAAAATCCACATATTAGAAGTCTCTTACTTTATGCTGCGTAAATGCGGCAAGATGCTGCATTCCTTTAACATGGGTCACCTCTACTTCACCAACACTTACAAACTGGTACCGTTACATTTGCCAAATGGCGGATATGAAAGAGCTGATAAGCATTACAAAAGACAACCCCTTCCAAATTTACCCACACATGGGCATGTTGGTTCCTTTTTCAAGAATCTCTGAACCCATAACCATAATTAAGAAATTGGATAATACCTGGATAGTATCCTCACAGAGTTAGGTTGCCAGGAAGGTTTGGAGTCTTTTTACCCGCTCTTCTGACAAATTATTCTATCCTTAGGCCTCCTATATGTCTTTATACATTTCTCTTATACCTCATAACCGCCCAAAACACACATTTATGATTACAATCCATACTAGTTATTACTCCATGATTCATCTCCCTTATAATTTTCCATTATTTTTCCAACCTACATAGAGCCCAATTCCTCTCCTGTTTCCATTCATCCCCCACTTAACATCTCTCTCTCCCATCCTGGTCCATTGCCCTCCTCTTGTACCATCCCTCTGCTTATCTGCCTCCAATCCCCACACACCCACTTACATTTGAGGTTATACTGTCCTGTGAGAGAATCTAAAGGATACTAGCTCTATACAGTCAGGTCCATAAATATTGTTACATTGACACAATTATAATCTTTTTGGCTCTATACACCACCACAATGGATTTGAAATGAAATGAACAAGATGTGCTTTAACTGCAGACTTTCAGCTTTAATTTGAGGGTATTTACATCCAAATCAGGTGAACGGTGTAGGAATTACAATAGTTTGTATATGTGCCTCCCACTTTTTAAGGGACCAAAAGTAATTGGACAGTTGGCTTCTTAGCTGTTCCATGTGTTATTCCCTCATTATCTAATTTACAAGGAGAAAATAAAAGGTCCAGAATTAATTTCAAGTGTGCTATTTGCATTTGGAATCTGTTGCTGTCAACTCAAATATGAGATCCAAAGAGCTGTCACTATCAGTGAAGCAAGCCATCATTAGGCTGAAAAACAAAACAAACCCATCAGAGAGATAGCAAAAACATTAGGTGTGGCCAAATCAACTGTTTGGGACATCCTTAAAAAGAAAGAATGCACCGGTGAGCTCAGCAACACCAAAAGACCCGGAAGACCACGGAAAACAACTGTGGTGGATGACCAAAGAATTCTTTCCCTGGTGAAGAAAACACCCTTCGCAACAGTTGGCCAGATCAAGAACACTCTCCAGGAGGTAGGTGTATGTGTGTCAAAGTCAACAATCAAGAGAAGACTTCACCAAAGTGAATACAGAGGGTTCACCACAAGATGTAAACCATTGGCGAGCCTCAAAAACAGTAAGGCCAGATTAGAGTTTGCCAAACAACATCTAAAAAAGCCTTCACAGTTCTGGAACAACATCCTATGGACAGATGAGACCAAGATCATCTTGTACCAGAGTGATGGGAAGAGAAGAGTATGTAGAAGGAAAGGAACTGCTCATGATTCAAAGCATACCACCTCATCAGTGAAGCATAGTGGTGGTAGTGTCATGGCATGGGCATGTATGGCAGCCAATGGAACTGGTTCTCTTGTATTATTGATGATGTGACTGCTGACAAAAGCAGCAGGATGAATTCTGAAGTGTTTTGGGCAATATTATCTGCTCATATTCAGCCAAATGCCTCAGAACTCATTGGACGGTTCTTCACAGTGCAGATGGACAATGACCCCAAGCATACTGTGAAAGCAACCAAAGAGTTTTTTAAGGTAAAGAAGTGGAATGTTATGCAATGGCCAAATCAATTACCTGACCTGAATCCGGTTGAGCATGCATTTCACTTGCTGAAGACAAAACTGAAGGAAAAATGCCCCAAGAACAAGCAGGAACTGAAGACAGTTGCAGTAGAGGCCTGGCAGAGCATCACCAGGGAAGAAACCCAGCGTCTGGTGATGTCTATGTGTTCCAGACTTCAGGCTGTAAATGACTGCAAAGGATTTGCAACCAATAATTAGAAAGCGAAAGTTTGATTTATGATTGTTAATCTGTCCCATTACTTTTGGTCCCTTAAAAAGTGGGAGGCACATATACAAACTGTTGTAATTCCTACACCGTTCACCTGATTTGGATGTAGATACCCTCAAATTAAAGCTGAAAGTCTGCAGTTAAAGCACGTCTTGTTTGTTTCATTTCAAATCCATTGTGGTGGTGTATAGAGCCAAAAAGATTAGAATTGTGTTGATGTCCCAATATTTATGGACCTGACTGTAGCTTATCCTCAATAAACAGTAATTCAGTTTAATCAAGTTCCTTTTTCACAAGACCAGAAGTTACCCGTTGTTATAGGCAAAATCAAATTTGTTATGCTGAATGTGCTTCTTTTAATTTGCAAAGTGCACTTAATGAATGTTTACGTTCTCCTACGCTAATATGTTTCCTTACATTATGCTCTAAGGTATTTACATTCCCATCTACCTTCTTACTTCTTTATTGTTCATTTTGTACCTATCATATGACTCCAATTCAATGGCATATTGCTTTCCTATGTCAAATCACAATAACATATTTGAAAAAGAAAAATGTGTCACATGTGTCTGTGCCAGAACCTAAAATCTCCTCCATTCTTACAATATCATTTAATAAGTGCACCCAGCTTGTCAAGGAGGGAGTCTCTGAAGTTTTCCAGAGAGATGGTATCAGTTGCCTACATATGGTATCAGTTTTCACCCTTGCAATTGAAACATTGGCAATAGCCTCTCTACTCTATTCCACACTACCCTCCCCCTTGAGCCAATGGTAGCCCTTCTGAATAAAAAAACGGAGGCTATCACTAAGACCCAATTCAAACTCCTGCAGATTACGACGGCAGCAAAACAGACGATAGCTAAGGCATGGAAAACACCTCTTCTCAACATCATGGAGACCAAAAACAGGGTCACAAGGGCTATGATACATGCAAGAATAGAAGCTATCATTACAGACAAGGCAATAGCCCAAGAAAAAATGTGGAAACCATGCATGGACCACTTCGTGCCCTCCA
The DNA here is from genome assembly GCA_018402905.1 of Glandirana rugosa. Lineage (NCBI taxonomy): Eukaryota > Metazoa > Chordata > Amphibia > Anura > Ranidae > Glandirana > Glandirana rugosa. Next base: position 389,393 of record BLSH010464413.1, read on the forward strand.
ACTTTGACTACAGTCTTCTCACCCCTTGAACCCACTTACGGCCATCATACTATATAAACCACAGATCCTAGACACAAGATTTCCATAATACATTCCTTATGAATCGCAGATTTCCCCCGGGACACCCTCTACCACTTATCTCACCTCTCCTCCTCTCCCTCCTCCTCTTTCCTCTACATTCTACTTTCTTTTCCTTACATTCTGTTTTATGGACAGCATGTCTCACTATACCGCTCACACCAGACATGAGCAGGTCTTTAGTCTAATATCTCTTCTTTGAGATCATGTGGGATCGCCCGTCGGTCCAGGCGCAGCTTGTTCCCATGGGGGCGCCGGGGCAGACGGATAACCCCTAGTACATTCTACTCTGGTTAACCTATCTAGTAAGTACGTACTCCCAGAAGATATCTTTTTTAGCTCCACCTGAATGCACCTCCCCTCAATCCAACTGCCAGAGATTTGATGTTATGTTCAGTTCCATTCCCATCTCTGTACTTGCTCTATTGTTATTATGTGACTATTTGCGAGACATTTTGTATGTACCTGTTTTCAAATTAACTAATAAAATCTTTGAACGGGAAACATTGGCAATAGCCATTAGATCACTGCTAGATGCTCAGAGAAAAAAATAATTGTTTCTCTACATAAATATGGCCTAGGCTGTAAGAAGTGTGAGATACTGTATGTAAACAAAAATCAAACTATGAAAGATGATAAAGTGTCCAAACACTGTCCCTCAACATGCAAAATGAGAAAAAGAAGAAAGTGCTCCGTGCTGAAAATATAGTATTGTCTGTTAAGAGAGCTTCACCACTCATCCACCTCTGGGCTCATATGAACAGAGCAATGAGCCATGATTGGGCAACGGTTGAATGCCCCAATAATTCAGGCTTCACCGCTCTTCCACCTCTGAGATTATATCAACAGACAGGCTGCTTATCAGAACCACTGATCCCTGAGGTATCAAAATCATTCTATGATATATTCCCCAAGGAAGCCACAGCTTACCCCCGATTGATTCTGACTAGTTTGGGTAAGTATGACTACTCAGCTCAGATTGGTATGTATGTTAAAAGCAAGGAGGATAAAACACTTTATTAAAAAATAAACATAGTATTGCACTTACAGACTAAAATCATAGACAGATTAAATATGGACGGCCATGACTCTGCTCGTTTGGCTTGTGCGTGGTGATGTCACCACTAGCTCCGCCAGGCACATTTCCCCTAAACAGGCATCACTTGGGATTGGAGGCTAGCATGCAACATCATCCCCATGCCTTTTATAGTGGACAATACTGGAACTGGCCCTGTCTTGTATCGGAACCTCTGCGTGTGAAAACACACCGCTTCCACCCGGGATCACATTGCAACAAAAATCAAATTAGAAGCAAATAAATAAAAAAACAATCTTGTATGCTGCTGTGAGCTAGTGCAGATATGAGCCTTTACCTTTACCTACAGTGCACCTCAAGATCCAAAATCACTGATCAAAAACACTGATATTATTGCACACTCTTCACTGCTAGTTGTAATTTGTACAAAGAATAAACATATAACTAATACATATTGTGACGTTATGCGAGGCACGACAATAGACGGCCTCACAAGCGATAATTTTGACTTGACTAGCGGGAATCCGACTTTCTGGTCTACTCAAACCACTCTCCACCTGCATTTAATAATCAGGAAGAGATCTCACTTGAGCTTGATTCTGGATCTGTGAGGGAGAAAGCTGAGAGAGCTCTGTGTGCTAAATTGGATTCTAAAAACAAGGTTTGCAATGTGCTTATGTTTTGTGGCTGTCAGGGACAGCCCCACACTGTATAGAGTGGAATCTCTTTGGTTAGTGTAGCGCCAGACAGCAAGGTTTTGTTTTCTGTTTATGTTTGATCTTGCAAACCTGTAAAAATAAACCTAGCAAGCCGCCAGACTTTAACCACTTCCCTACTGCCCTATTTAGAATGTGATGGCCAGGAAGTGGTTGAGTTATCCTGACTGGGCGTCATATGACGTCCTGTGGGGGGCGCGCATTGCGGCGATCGGTGGTGTGGGGGGTCAGTTTGATCCCCCGCATTACCAATATTGGTAAAGCGCTTCCATCAGAAGCACTTTACCATGTGATCAGCCATGATCACGGCTTTTCCTGTGCTCGGGTCTGCAGACATGAGCAGTAGAGAGCCGATCGGCTGCTCTCCTGATGGGGGATCTGTGTTAAAGGTTTATCAGTGCAGCCCCCCCCCTCGGATTGCCAACCTAGACCACCAGGGAGCCTGCTTAGGGACCACCAGGGATGTGCCCACCCAGGACCACCAGGGAGCTGACCAGGGACCACCAGGGAGCCAATCAGGACCACCAGGGAGACCACCCTAGACCACCAGGTAAGGGGCACAGTGCCCAATATGGATGGCACTCAGTGCCACCTTCAGATGCCACCCTAAACCACCAGGAAAATGGCCCCTATCAGTGCATCTGCCCACCAGTGGCCCTATCAGTGCCCACCAGTGCCACCTACCAGTGCCACCTATCAGTGCCCATCAGTGCCACCTATCACTGCCCAGTGCCGCCTATGAGTATCAATAAGTGCCGCCTATGAGTGCCCATCAGTGCCACTTATCAGTGTCCATCGGTGCTGCATATCAGTGCCCATCAGTGCTGCATATCAGTGCCACCTATCAGTGCCCGTTAGTGCTGCTTATCAGTGCTGCCTATCAGTGCCCATCATTGCTGCATATATGTGCCTCATCATCATTGCCCGTCAGTGCCACCTCATCAGTGCCAATCAGTACAGCCTCATCAGTGCCCATCAGTGTAGCCTCATCAGTGCCCATCAGTGATGGAGAAATTGTACTTATTTACAAAGTTTTGTGACAGAAACAGAGACATTTTTTTTTCAAAATTTTCGTTATTTTTTTTATTTGCAACGCAAAAATAAAAACCGCAGAGGTGATTAAATACCACCAAAAGAAAGCTCTATTTGTGGGAACAAAATGATAAAAAATTTGTTTGGGTACAGTGTCCCACGACTGCACAATTGTCATTCAAAGCGCAACAGCACTGAAAGCTGAAAATTGGTCTGGTAGGAAAGTGTTCTAAGTGCATAGTATTGAAGAGGTTAAAGAGACTGACATTCATGCTGAATCTTTTCCCCTGAAAAGTCACAGAAGCTGCTGCAGCACAACAGACGGGTCTACAAGATACTATTGCAGCTCAGCGAGAGGTAGCAGAGGCCCTGCTGGAGTTAAAAAAGGGGCCATTGTGACAATGGAAGCAAGGTTTGTAAGCGCCTCGTACCACATGCAGAAGATGACACCTGCGAATGACATTGAGGTGTACCTCACAACATTTGAAAGAGTCGTTCTTCGCAAAGGATGGCCAAAAGAACAGTGGGCTAGACTGCTAGCACCATTCTTGACTGGCAAACCCCAAAAAGCCTACTTCGATCTGGAAACAGATAACTCCCAGGACTATGAGACTCTAAAGGCAGAGATACCCGCACGCCTAGGGGTCACCATGGCACCATGGCCCAACACGTGCATCATTGGACCTATCGCACCAACAAACCACCCCATTCACAGATCTTCAACCTAGTTCACCTTACCAGGAAATGGCTAAAGCCAGATACTTTGCCAGGTCCCCTAATCATGGAGCACGTGGTCATGGACCGTTATCTGCGGGCACTTCTTGCTGCTTTGAGGAAATGGGTCAGCCATAGGGACCCCAAAACTGCAAGCCGACTGGTGGACCTCGTCGAGAGATACACGGCTGCTGAGGACTTGTTACGCCCATCTGCACCCCACTCCAATGTCTCCATTGTTCAGGGGTGGCGAGGGGGCTAGGGGAAATTTGATAAAACTGATACCTAGACCTATACCTAGACCTAGAGACTGGCCAAAAAAGCTAGGAAGGTCTTGGGGACCCTTGAGAGGACTGGGTATAGAACACATACAGTACTACTGATGCAAAGCATTGGGACATATTGCTGCCAATTGTCCCCTGAATGATGAACCCATGCAATGTGATAATGCTTATATGAAAAGATGCATTTCTCTGTTTTCACAGGTCGCATGTATAGCATCATGCTCAAGTCACATGGAGAAGGAAATGTTTGTGATTGCTATTGATGGGAAACCCGTCACTGCGGTGCTTGACTCTGGTAGCATGATAACGTTGGTCAAAAGCAGCTGTATAAATCCGGCCAGGTTATACCCTAGCACTGTCAGGGTAATTTGCATCCATGGGGACACTCGTGACACTGTTTGAGATTGACACCCCTTGCTGCAGAATGACCCATTCAGTCACCTAATTTTTGTAGTCCCCTTGTCCCACTTCCCATAATTGAAGTGCCATTTGAGCGAATTGGCATGGATCTCGTGGGACCAGTAGTAAAATCTGCCTGGTGACACCAGCACATCCTGGTGGTACTTGACTATGCGACACGCTATCCTGAGGCCATACCCTTGCTGAATACCTCTTTTAAGACTATCGCCAAGGGGGGGGGCGTGGCAATCAGCGATGTGGATGACTGCATGAAGCAGGCACTCTGCATGGCCACCCGGGACTAGCTGAGAGAACGGGTACCTCTGATCCAGACAAAGGCTCCGACCGTCACAGGAGACATTGGAGAGGCAGAGAAGATGACCAGCCGGAGGAGACACCAAGCCCACATACAAAAACTGGCCAGTTTCTTCCAGCCGGTGGGAAGGAGACTCCAGCAAAATGGTGGCGGCTCTCATCCGCGACACGTGACCTCAGGAACGAACAGGACCCAGCACCGCAACCCGCATGCCATCCCAGGAGTGCAGGTAGGAAACCCTGCATCAACGAGGAGCCCAGCCAAAACAAAGCCTCACAGGGAGCTCTCCATGGAGCAGGAGGTGGAGATGGAACTAGGTCCCACACAGGCCTCCACCTCAAGTACAGAGCAGGCGACGGCAGACCCAATCACTGCATTCCCGACCACAGGGTAGCTTATATCAGATAATACACTCAAAAGCATGTTACTGTCACTAAGGTCCTCCCTGCAAACAGATCTTAAAGAATGCGTGACACAATTTAGAAAGGACATACATGATCTGGGGGACAGAGTCACAGTCATGGAAGATAGCATGGAGAAATATGTCATATCTTTTAATACAATGGTAGATGCCCATGATGGACACGCGGAAGACATGGAATGGCTCAAAGCAAAGGTCGCCGACCTTGAGGACAGGTCAGGAAGGTGTAACATCAAACTATACAACAAAACCAATTACAGCAATATGTCACAGACCTATTCTCAAAACTTGTACCATCACTCTCCATGCCTGAGCTCGCTATTGACAGGATCCATAGATTACCTAAACCTGCCTTCCTGGAGACAGATACCCCATGAGATGTTCTTCTGAAAGTACACTACTATCAGTCAAAAGAAGCAATCTTCTCTGCGTTCAAGAGAACAGACTCATGCCCAGCTGGGTTAATAACCTACAAATGTTACCTGACCTATCCAGGTATACCTTGCTAAGACGCAAAAACTTAGCGACAATCACAAGGGCTCTTAGGAACCACTCTGTGCCTCAAAGGTGGAAATATCCTGCAATGCTCTTAATCACCTACAGGGGGTCCACTACAGCAGTGTCAAACTTAGAAGAAGGCATCAAGGTGCTACAAAAATGGGGGATACTGCCAGAGGACCAACCGTTCCTCGCAACTCCACCACCATCAGCTCCAGTCACCCTGGAAAGGGAATGGCAAGTTGTCTCCAGAAAAAGGTCAGCAAAGAAAAAACCTGTCACAGGGGGTACCTGAATACATACCCATGAAGAAACCAACGACATAGTCCCAGGCCAAGGATGCAATCTTTACTCCTATTCCAGTTCACAGCTAATGCTGTGCCCAAACCACAGGAGTGGTTCTATGTTTACAAGTTTCAAATTTCCGGTTATAAGTTCTTCAGCGGTGGTACATCAGTTCACACTTCAACGGACCACAAAAACTGCTGTCCTCTCGGACTTGACCATCGGACTTTGGTAATCTGTGATCATTACAGCAACAATATACTGATTATACCACCTATCTAATATGCCCATAAAGTTCTTATCAATAAACGTTAATGGCCTCAACCACCCGGCCAAACGATTTTCACTGTGGAAGGAGGCAAAGTCTTCAAAGGCAGATGTCCTGTGTGTACAGGAGACACACTTCCAAGTGGACAAGAAACCCAAATGCACCCACAAGGACTACCCGCATGTTTTCATGGCCTGTGCACAACAGAAAAGAAGAGGAGTGATGATGGTGATAAGCAACTCAGCCTTGTATGTGACCTAGTGTATCATTAATTACTTCTGTGATCGTGCTGGGTAAAGTATATCAGTGACAAAATTAATTATGAATGTAGATAAAGATAGAAATCTTAATGGCCCCAAAAAGGCACTTTTCTTAATTTCTTTGTGTCATTGGTGTGTATCTTAATCATGCATGCTGGTGAACAGTACATACAATCGTGAAAATGGCATAAATATAAAACATAAATGATATATAAAATATATGTGACATACAATTCATATATGGTGATTAACACCGATAACACCTTATTGTTGATGACAAAGATAAATTAGAAATGGGAAAGTGACACCGATTGCGAAAAAAATTAGTGGATTATAACAATGAATAACAGTCCATAACAGTTTTAACAAGTGGATTAGTTAGAGATCTCTTGACGGTGATAAATCTAGGTGCGCCAGAAACTTTTGTAGTGATTTAAAAACTGTGACTGGTCCTTAAGTGTGTGCTAGTCCCTCACCTGAGGTGTGCTAGCGACCTTGCACATAAAGGTTTCTTTATATGGACACTTCCTTGTCTCTCCTGTGGGGGTCTCCTCCTTTCCTGTTTGTTGTGTAGCTATGTTGGTTGTGAATACTTCACTAATAATGCGGGGAGAGACCCTCCCAATGGGTGGGTACATAAAAAAGAAAGACTTTCCTTCGTGTGATATTGTTACTTGTAAAACATTTATTTAAAACTGGTTTAAAATCAACACTCAGATTTGTATAGAAATCAACATGTAGTTTCTCCTACGAGCGCTGAGGTGGATTGGATCCCCATTGATGAAGTCACGTGACACGTGACGTAACGCGTAGGGCAGTGGCAGCAGAGGTGTCTGGAATCTCATACTGAGTGCACACGAGCTCGGCGCTCGTAGGAGAAACTACATGTTGATAGTCAAACTACCCATCAGCATATTAGAACATATGATAGACATGCTAGACACTAGCCCCCTTAGCAAGGCAGGTATCACAGAGATGAAACATTTCTACAAGAAAAAAAAGCTAAAGACGGCTAACAGAGTTCACAAGGAATATAGTCTAAACTCCCAAACACTATTTACAACAATGAGAATTATACATTTCCTGTCGAAAAACCCGTATCAGGGATTGTGCACACACCCCAAAGTGTGGGAACACTATACTGAGCTACGGCCCAAACCCAAAGGAATATCCTTCTTCTACGCAATTCTCCAAGAAACCACAACATTCCAGAAATCCAACTCTATCATGAAATGGGAGAAAGATCTAGGGCACACATTTCCCCCAGAACAATGGCAGAAAGCCTTTAGTACCATCTCCAAATCATCCAAGTGCAATACACACTGGGAGATGACCCTTAAAATCACCAACAGGTGGTACTACATTCCCTACAGAGTTGCAAAATTCTCCTCAGAACACTCAGATCAGTGCTGGCGTGAATGCAGCCAAGTGGGGAATCTGCTGCATGTGATGTGGGGGTGCCCAGCATTAACAAGCTTCTGGACCCAAGTATTTTACTTGATTTCCAGCAGAACCAACATACTCACACAACCAAACCCAGAACTCGCAATCTAACATATAAGAATTGAAATATTCCCAAAAGAATTCCAACAAGTGGTCACCCACATATTGCTTGCAGCCAGATCCAGTATTCTCAACAAATGGAAATCCCAAACAGCCCCTAATCTCTCGTAAGTTATTGAAAAAACAAATATGAATAGGGCCTATGAAAGGGCACTAGCAATCAACTCCCTATCCTACAAAAAATTTGATAAAAACTTGGAAATATGGCCTAATGCGTGAAGCTATAGCAACACTGCTCTCAACCCTCTAGAACCTGTGAAGACGGAGTACCAACTCGAGGGAGAAGTGGCCTTTAAACCAAGCATCCCTTAGCATCATAAGGTCATGCAAGATGTAAAAGCAACACACCTACTACCTTAAGCATTGTGACTCTATATTACAGCATGTAAGCCATACTCCCCAATGTGTAAAACTCTGAATGTTTGTACACCTCATTGTAAAGATAACGAAATATGCACTAAAAGTGAACTGTAATGTATCTTCTGTTTTCCTCTGTACCAACCGCTATTTCTTTACTACCTGTTGTTATCTGTACGTTTTAATGACATAAAACTTAATAAAAACGATTGTTTAAAAAAAATAAAAAAAGACTATCGCCAAGGTACTGGTCCATGTGTTGAGTCGGGTGGGGATCCCTAAAGAAATCTTGACAGATCAGGGTACCCCGTTCGTGTCCAGAGTGACCAGAGAATTGTGTAAATTGTACAAAATTTCCCATCTCCGTACCTCTGTTTACCACCCCCAAACTGACTGTCTGGTGGAAAGGTTTAACAAGACCCTCAAGAGTATGCTAAAAAAGGTGGTGGATAAAGATGGGCGAAATTGGGATTTTTTGCTGCAGCACCTCATGTTTGCCATACGAGAGGTTCTGCAGGCATATACGGGGTATTCCCCTTTTGAACTCTTTTATGATAGACATCCCCAGGGGCTGCTAGATGTTGCAAAGGAGACGTGGGAGGGAGAGGCCACCCCATATAGAAGCGTCATAGAGCACATCTCCTTGATGCAGGATTGAATTGCAGCTGTCCTGCCCCTTGTACGAGAGCATATGGAGCAAGCCCAGGAGGCCCAGAGAAGGGTTTACAATCGGGGTGCCAAAACCCTAACTTTCAACCCTGGTGCTAGTCGCCACGTTTGAAAGTAAATTCCTGGCAAAGTGGCAGGGTCCCTTTGAGATTATGGAAAGAGTAGGGGAAGTAAACTACAAAGTTTACCAGCCTGGGAGAAGGAAACCTGAGCAGATTTACCATGTTAATCTCCTAAAATTGTGGAAGGACAGGGAGACATTATTGGCAGTACCCACGCCCCAAAAGGACAGGTTACCCTTAACCCCGGATGTCCCCATAACCGAGTCCTTGTCACTGATGCAACAAAACTACGTTAAGGAATTTGTTAGTAAAAATAGAGATTTTTTCTCTACCCTACCTGGACTAACCACTGTGCTACAACATGACATAATCACGGAACCCAGGGTCAGTGTAAATGTAAAACCCTACCGAATACCTGAGGCTAGACGAGAGGCAGTGGCAAGAGAAATAAAAACCATTTGGACTTAGACTTAATAGAGGAGTCCTACAGCACCTGGTCGAGCCCTATAGTACTGTTCCCAAAGCCCGATGGCATTATCCGGTTCTGTAACGATTTTAGGAAGCTGAATGAAGTGTCTAAGTTTGACGCATACCCGATGCCGTGGGCTGAAGAACTTGTGGATATGTTGGGAGGGGCTCAGTACATATCAACCTTGGACCTAACTAAGGGATACTGGCAGATCCCCCTAAAGGATGTCAGCAAAGGAAAAAACGGCCTTCTCTACCCCCGAGGGATCCTTCCAATACAAACAAATGCCGTTTGGTCTGCATGGAGCCCCTGCATCCTTTCAGAGGATGATGGATAAGACTTTGAGGCTGCATTGGCACTATGCAGTGGCCTATCTGGATGATGTTGTCATCCACAGCCCAGATTGGGAATCACATCAGGCAGTAGTAGATTCACTGAGGGTAGCGGGTTTAATAGCCAACTCAAAGAAGTGTGTCAGAGTTCTCGAGGAGGCCAAATACCTTGTGTATGTGATTGGTCAAGGTCTGATTAAGCCCCAAACCAATAAGATCGAGGCCATTCAGAAGTGGCCCCAACCGGTCAACAAGAAACAGGTTCGGGCCTTCCTGGGGATTACAGGGTATTACCAATGCTTCATCTCCGACTTTGCCACCATTGCCGTCCCTCTGACCGATCTGACAACGCATAGAGCATCAGGAATGGTTAAGTGGAATCCCGAAACTGAAAAGGCCTTCCAGAAATTGAAGCAAGCCCTTTGTGTACAGCCGGTGCTCATGACCCCGGACTTCACAAAGGAGTTTGTCGTTCAAACCGATGCCTCTGAGGTGGGACTAGGTGCTGTTCTTTCCCAAATCAGAGATAACGAGGAGCACCCGGTCGTCTACTTAAGCGGGAAGCTTAATAGACATGAAAAGAATTATGCCATTGTGGAGAAGGAGTGCCTGGCTATCAAGTGGGCCTTAGAGGCCCTAAAATACTACCTACTGGGAAGGTAGTTCAGGCTAGTCACCAACCATGCCCCCCTTAAGTGGATGTGTAACAACTGGGAGAAAAATATCCGGATGACTAGGTGGCTCCTGGCCCTACATACGTTTAAGTTCTTAGTGGAACACCGGGCTGGAAGGCTCCAAAATAACGCAGATGGTCTTTCCCGGGCCCACAGCATGGTTGGGACAGTTGCTCTGCCCCAGGGGCTTGAGCATAGGGGGGATATGTGACGTTATGCGAGGCACGACAATGGACGGGTGATACTTGTCGCCTCGCATGCAATCATTTTGAGGTGACTAGCGGAATTCCTGGCAGAGCTGGCTCTGGCCTGGATTTCTGGTCTGCTCAAACCCCTCTCCATCTGCATTTAATGATCAGGAAGAGATCTCACTAGAGCTTGTTCCTGGATCTGAGAGGGAGAAAGTCGAGAGAGCTCTGTGTGTAAATTTGGACTCTAAAAACAAGGTTTGCAATGTGCATATGTTTTGTGGGTGTTGAGGACAGCCCCACACTGTATAGAAAGGAATCTCTTTGTTTAGTGTAGCGCCAGATGGCAAGGTTTTGTTTTCTGTTTGTGTTTTGATCTTGCAAACCTATAAAAATTAAACTGGCAAGCCCCCGGACTTTAAAGATACTGACATCCATGCTGAATCTTTTCCCCTGAAAAGTGATCCCCACAAGCTAATCTCTAACAATATACGTAATAAAAATATATATTGAATGAAACTCAACATATCATTCAATCAAAGGTTGTTTTCATTTCATAAAAAAAATAATAAATAAAATATTGTGAAGATTCCATACAAGAATACATGCCATTTCAGTTTACAATAATAAATAAATGAAGAAAACTTTCTTAAGCACTACCTGAAATGTGTGTCAATAATTACCCAAGACTAGTAGAGAGTATAGAGTATATACACTCACTGAAAATGTATAAAGCTGATATAAAAAAAAAATATCAGGAGCAGCATTATATACCTCAATTTAGAGGAAAAGTCTAGTAAAATGATGGTGCTATATAAGTACCTGAAATAAATAAATAATAAAAAAAATCAATAAAATATTACAGAAGAGGAGTGGAAATATACCCTAAATTACCAAAAGTATTGTGACACCTGCTTTTACACGCACATGAACTTTAATGGCATCCCAGTCTTAGTCCGTAGGGTTCAATATTGAGGTTTCCCACCCTTTGCAGCTATAACGGCTTCAACTCTTCCGGGAAGGCTGTCCACAAGGTTTAGGAGTGTGTCTATGGGAATGTTTGACCATTCTTCCAGAAGTTCATTTGTGAGGTCAGGCAATGATGTAGACCAGCGGTTTTCAACTTCTGTCCTCAGGACCCACTAACAGGCCAGATTTTAGGTATTAACTTGGGGAGATGCAGACTAGAATACTGCAATCACTGAGCAGCACATTATATCACCTGTATTTCAGTGCAATCTTGCAAACCTGGCCTGTTAGTGGGTCCTGAGGACAGGAGTTGAGAACCACTGATGTAGACGAAAAGGCCTGGCTCACAGTCTCCGCTCTAATTCATCCCAAAGATGTTCTATTGAGTTGAGGTAAGGACTTTGTGCCGACCATTCAAGTTCCTCCAACCCAAACTCGCTCATTCATGTATTTATGGACCTTGCTTTGTGCACTGGTGTGCAGTCATGTTGGAACAGAAAGGGGCCGTCCCCAAACAGTTGCCACAAAGTTGGGAGCATGAAATTGTCCAAAATGTCTTGGTATGCTGACGCCTTAAGAGTTCCCTTCATTGGAACTAAGGGGCCAAGCCCAACCCCTGAAAGACAACCCTACACCAAAATTCCCTCCCCAACAAATGATTTGGACCAGTGCACAAAGCAAGGATCATAAAGACATGGATGATCAAGTTTGGGGTGGAGGAACTTGACTGGCCTGCACAAAATCCTGACCTCAACCCTATAGTACACCTTTGGGATGAATTAGAGCAGAGACTGTGAGCCAGGCCTTCACATCCACATGAGTACCTGACCTCATAAATGCGCTTCTGGACATTCCCATAGACACACTCCTAAATCTTGTGGACTGCCTTCTCAGAAGTGTTGAAGCTGTTATAGCTGCAAAGGGTGGACCAACTTAAAATGGAACCTTACAAACTAAGACTGGGATGCAATTAAATTTCATGTGTGTGTAAAGGCAGGTGTCCCAATACTTTGGGTAATATAGTGTATATTGAAAGCAGTACCATTGGTGTCCATGTTCCCCTTGCAGAAGATTTCATATTTATTTTTATTGCATAGAACTTACTGTACAACCAAAAGATTGCTTACATTTGGAAGATGTCCAAATGCATGCATGCCCGCAATGTGGGGATCTGACTGGTCACCCCATCCATTAGGTCTAAATATGTCCAAAACTGAATAGGTATTGGTTAGATATTCTTGATAGCATAAATTCTGTGTTTGGGGTGTCCTTGGGACTGGATCCTAAGTTATGTATATTGGGCGATATGGATAAGAAGACCTTGTCATATAATATATAAATTGCGGGGCTTAGGTGTTTATTTCAGGCTAAGAGGCTTATTGCAGAGATGGCTGTACCAGACCCTCCAACAAGTATAGAATGGGTTAAACTAGTAAAAAATACTGTAAGAAGTGAAGAGTTTGTACATGAAAAAGAGGTTTAAGAAATTTGAGAAAATATGGGGACCGTGGGTGGATACTTTAGAATTGATCTCTTATGAGAGGGTGGTGAATAGAGCATTAGCATAATTTTAAAATGTGAAAATAAAAAATAAATGTACAATATGTTTATATTTAGGAAAAATGGCCTAATTGATGTAATAATATCGGTAAAAGAGTGATACACCAATGTATGTGTGGGAAGGGGGAGGGGGTATGTTATTTGTATATATGGCATATATGTATGTAGATGTAAATTAAAAACATTTTCAATAAAAATTATTTGATACAAAAAAAAAAATTGCTGGCAAATCACATTTTATTGCCGGCTTCTATAAAAAAATAAGACACACACACAAACCCACACAAACCTACAAGGATCTGTGTGCTGATTTAATTTGAAAAAAAGCTGGCAGTGTAATTATCCCACAATTTAACCCCTCTGCAACAGAGGGTAAGATACATGTTAATGCCTAAACACAATTTTTGCAACTTTGACATGTGTTATACAAAATGTACGTATCATCGCAACTACTTAGTGTATCCGGGTGGATTGTTTTTTTCAAGATTATTTAGACTTTCCTTGGTTGGTAAATGGTAACCAATATCTCCTGATAGCTTTATTATCATATTAATACTGGCCCAAAATAGTAAAAAAATTAAAAAATTGCTGTATATTTCTTGCGATTACCATAACTTACCACTGTCCCTGATGATCGCAGCGATACTACATATGAGTACATTAATTGTTGCTTGTACCTGTAGTACGGCCTAGAAAAAATACTGCACATTTTGCTTTTTTATTCTACCTAAAACACACTGACACTGGTGATGATATTAACTAAAAAATGTTTAAAAAAAAAAAAAAATCCTACCCAAAATATATGGACCCTGATCTTTGACCCGTACCTTTTAACCTTATATTGACCTTTGACTCTTACCTTGATCCTAACGCTAAGGCACAAACACAGGTATACATATATGGGGCCTCGTGAATAAAGACTCATTTCCATGAGGCCACATTTATGTGTACATCGGCACCAAGGGGTTACACTGTATCATATTGTTCTTTGTAAATGTAGCACATCCCACAGCAAGAATGAAAAAAGGTTTTATTCTTTGAGTCTGGTACAGAAAGAAAAAAATGCATGGGGTCTACCCCAAAAAATCGTACCAGACCCTTAATCTGAGCATGCAGCCTGTTAACTATAAAAGGGGTGAGTCTTCTCTTGAACCTTACCATATCAGGGCACCCCCTGGCAAAACATCTTGTCCCCACCTTACTGACGAAGTGGTTGTGGGGGTTTGCAATTAGGGGTCTTATCAGGATCTTGAAGCCCCTTTTAATAATAAGAAACCCCCAGATGCGCCCCCACCCAAATGAAAAAGTACACCTATTCATTCGCAAAAAAGGAAGATGTAACCTAGAAATATAGAAACCAAAACATTTTACAAGTCCTTTTTTTTTAAATAAAACGCCCCCAAAAAGGCCCCAGTAAATCTATTATCAATCAACATGTCAGCTGACTCATCATAAAGAAAACCTGATGGGCCTGGCACAGAATATGGATCCTGCCGCCACTCCTCACCAAATGGCAGCTTCGATTTCTCTAACTATATAAGGGAATAAGCAAGGAGAGGGGTTTCATCATTCAACAGATAGGGTCATAAGGCAATGCTCATTGATGCCAACAGTTCCTAGGTATGTGCCAGCACCTTCTGCTTTCTTAGGAACCATTGAAAGCATAAAGCTATAAAATGTAGAAGGGGTGCAAATACAACATTTATATATGATGCTTGGCTCCAGTCACACAGGAGGCTGAAAGTTTACTGCAAACCTAGATTTCGGCTCATCCCTAGTGACAGTAAATGGTGAGAACATTCAATGTTGGTTAACCACTTGCCGACCAGCTCACACACTTTTACTGCGGCAGGTTGGTAGCTGAATCGCCATATATTTACGGTGGTTCACGCAGTTTCGGGCAGATGCCCGACACATGCTGCATGCGTGTGCCCGCGGGTCAGGTGGACTCAATGTCTGCCGGTGACCCGCGATCACAAAATACAGAGGCAGAACGGAGATCCAAACACTGCAGATCCATGTTCTGTCAGGGGACATGACAGAGACCTACTGTTCCCAGTGATCGGGAACAGTCAGATCTGTCATGTCCCTAACAGCCCAGCCCCCACACAGTTAGAACACGCTGAGGGAACACATTTAACCTTTTGATTGCCCCCTATAGGTTAACCCCTTCCCTGCCAGTGACATTTATACAGTAATCAGTGGCTATTTCTAGCTATGATCACTGTATAAGTGTCAATGGTCCCAAAAAAGTGTCAAAAGTGGAGCGTGGCCTGATGCGATAGCGGGTGGACATGCCTAGAGAAGCTCCGCTCCAGCCCGACGCAATCTGGGAGTCCTGGCACAGTAGACTCAGGTGAGATACTTAAACACCCTAGCCCACCTCCCTGTATCTCCAGCTACATTCCGCACCCTTTATTGTGCAGATCAGCGGTAGACATCCGTGCCAGGCAAAAATCGAGGCCGCAAATTTTTCAGCCTACCGGTTCCGGATCAGACGGCACTGATCCCAGAGCTCCCTCACACCATCTGCCCCACCATCAACTCTCCTGGCGACCACCTAGGCCCTCATCACACTAAGGATAGCCAGAGTGTTCCTGGGCCGGCAGTTGTGCTTTGATCTGGTGCTTGAGCGGTGGCCTGCTGGGGCCTGGGAAAGCTGCCATTGTAGCAATCTGTGGCCCTGGCACAGTCCATCTTGGGATTTGTGGGGGAGATCTCGGTGCTGCCCTCTCCTCTGAAATAGCAGCCCTGGGCAATCGGATGGATCTCCCAGAGACCAAACACGATGAACTATCTCTTGCCCACAATGACTTGAGAAAAGACTTTGAGTCACTCGCGGAGAGTTTTCTTTTGCTCAGGCCCAAATGGAGGACCTGGACAACCAAAACTTTGCGGGTCAGAGGGGTGGCAGAATCGTTAACAGACTTGATCCCAGCCATGACCAAATTGTTTCACAGCTTATTACCAAATACAGCAGTAGAGGCCTTTAAATTTGACAGAATCCACCGAGCGCTAAGGCTCAAGCCCTCAGCGGGTAAGCCTCCTTGTGACATTATTATGTGTCTGACAGATTTTCTCATTAAGGAAGAAATCCTACGAGCTTCTAGAAGCACCCCTAACATCGAATTAGATGGATGTAAAGTTCAAATATTACCTGACATCTCTACAGCTACAGAGAAGAAGAAAAGTTAAAGTGGTGACCTTCAATCAGCCAGGATAAGATATCGCTGGGGCTTCCCCTTCAAACTCACCGTGCCTCACAACGGTACAACATACATGGTGTTCAATTTGAGTGAAGGAAAGGAATTGCTAGTAAAGCTGGGTTTGCTGGAACCTGACACATCACTCAGACTGCAAAACACTCCAAGGTCTTCACCTATCTGGAACACCCCGGCCTCCTGCCATGATCAACGAAGATAGTGTCGGTCTTACAGAGATATTGACGCTCGATCATATTACGAAACTACTTTTTTGATCCATGTTGTTATTTACTGTATTGTAGTCCGTGATGAAAAACAAATTCTTCCCTGGCTCCACTGTGTATCAACATAGTTTTCACTGTTGTTTGGCTGAAAGTTTTGACAGTTCAAGGTTCTTATTTTTCTCTTCACAATTTAATTTCCTGTTTGCTATGCCGCGAGTTGCTATCGGTGACTACGGAAAGGTTATGTTGAAATTTATATACCGGCTGCTTTTGCTACTACAAACTGCATTAACACTTTTCAACGATAGATGACAGAAAAGCACATTCTATATTTTCATACTCTGTTTAAACTCAACCCCTTTTTTACCATGCTAAATATAGCCAGTAGCAACTATTGACTATTTGGATTGAAATTTACACACTGGCTGCTCCTGTTAATACTATTTGCAGTTGCATTTTTCATCTACAGATGGCAGCGGCATATCACCTATATTTTTCTAGGCTGCTATTCCAGTGGACATCTTTTTTGCTGCACATCTTAACCTACTTCCAATCACAGCTTGGGATGCAACCAAAGGAGGGGAGAGGAAAGAGAAAGGAGGAGGTGTCCCTTTTCCTTTTTTTTTTTTTGCTTCACTTTCCCTTTTCCTGTTTTCTATGAAGGATGGACATTCATAACTGTGATCTTTTTGTAGAAATAAGTTCTTACCATTTAAGATCTATACACGGTTATTGTTATTAGAGGTTTCATCTTATTATACAGTCCTGCAAAATGTCCCGAATGCATCATGACCTAGATAATATAAAACACTATATAACAAGAGGTATTATTATAACTTTTTTAATAAGTATACCACGCCAATAATTACAATACGGTATTAAAATAAAATCAGGTCATGATGTAGAGAGACAAGCTGGATAATTGAGGCAGGCACTTTGGTTTCCTAAATACCTTGTGCACAATTTAACCCTAATATAATTTCAATGATAGGATTCAGGTCTAATCTGATAGTGGTAGCTATCATGGATCTATAATTTCTTTACAGTGAATTTCAATATTTGAACATTCTTGATACCCTGTCTATATATTTCAAGGTTTAAACAAATGATGCTATATATGACAACGCAATGATTCGTTGCCATCATTTGAATATTTTTTCTATTTATCTGGCGGGTCCGGAATTGCCATGATTTCCCCCCAGTTGGACTTTGCTTCTTTCATGTACCATTGTTGGTCACGACCCTTGCGCTCTTTTTGTGTGGACACGTGCCCGGCTTTGGCTTGGACAGCGCACAGTCCAAGTTTTGGACTTATTTGTCCAAGTTACTTTCTTGCGAGATCAAACTATGTTTTTAAGTTTGATCCCCTTCGGTATTATTACTTATTCTCTATTTTGGTTAATGGTTCATTTTTTTTTTACCACTCTGCAATGACTCTTACAAGGTGCAGTGGGTCTGTTTCGGTTTCCCCTTGTTGAATTTATCACCCTATTCTCAGGGACCCTTTCTTACATTAAGCCCATAAATATTATAATCCGCCCCCCTTTTTACAACCACAATGGGACTCAAAGTCATTTCCCACAATGTACAGGGGTTTAACTCCCCCCATAAAAGGAAAAAGGCCTGCAAACACTACAAACACTTAGGAGCGGATATAATACTCCTTCAAGAGACTCACTTTTTATTAAACAACCCCCCTAAATTTTTTGACTGGGGCTTTAAACAGTACCACTGTACCGGATATTCCTCTAAGTCTAGGGGTGTAGCAATATTCATTTGAAACAATATCATCTTGTATGTCCAAAAAGTTTTTAAAGACCCTGAAAGCAGATTTATAATAATTAAAGGATATCTTAGTGGAAAGGCTATCACAGTTGCATCAGTATATGCTCCTATTGATTTACACGCTTCTTTGTTTAAGTCCTTTTTTGATGTTCTCGCCCTACATGAATCCCCTCAGGCTCTCCTGAAAGACAGATATTTTCAAAAGGGGTTAGAGGTCTGTGAAGGTCATGTTTGTCTAGTGTGGCGAGGTAGTTATGGATCTGGCGGTAAGTCCAAAAAGACAGTGGAGTATCATGGTAAAGTCGTGCGTTGATGGATTTGAGGGAAGTGATGTGGTTATTGTCGATGCAGTGTAGTGCCAGGAGTGGCGCTTTTTCGTCTCTTGGCGGAATCCTACCCCTTTCTAGACCAGGTTTGAAGTCAGGGTTTGAGGCGATCGGCGTTAGTGGTCCCGGGCTGGAGGAAAGTGTCATAACTTTATTCACTGCATGGAAGGCATCTGGGGTTGGCCCTATTATGGGATTCGATTTGATGTCAAACGGGAGTTTTTGAAATTGTGTCCAGTGGAGGAATCGCAGGGGTAAGGATGAGCTATTGTTTTCCAACTAAACCCAGTCTTTCTCTTTCCCATGGCAGTTCCAGTCTATTATCCTCGCTAGATGGGCAGCAAGATAATAAAGCTTAAAGTTAGGTAGGCCAATACCCCCTTTATCCTTGGATCTAGATAGGATCTCAAGACTAATTCTTGGTTTGCGTCCTGCCCATATGAAGGTTCTTATGACGTTCAATAGCAATGTAAAGAAGCTCGTGGGTATTTTAATTGGGAGTGTGTGAAAAAAGTAGAGTATGTTGGGTAGTATGTTCATTTTTACAATTGCTGCCCGCCCAAACCAGGAGAACGGCTGCGACCGCCAGTCTTTTAGATCTGTTTGAATTTCAGCCAGTAGGGGTTTGAAGTTTGTTGTGTAAATGTTTGTAATCGTGGGAGTTAGCCGGACGCCCAAGTATTTTAGGGCTGTTGCTTGCCATTTGAAAGCACAACCAGCTTGAGCCTTCGTCAGGGAGGGCTTAGAGAATGTCAGATTGAGCGCCTCTGATTTGCTGTAGTTAACTGCAAAGTTTGAAATGTAACTAAACAGTTTAAAGGTTTTAATTAGGTTGGGGATCAAGATGTGTGGCTTAGTTAGAAAAAACAGGAGGTCGTCTGCGTAGGCCGCAATTTTGTATGTAGTGTCCCATATTTGGAAGCCTTTGATGTCTGGATTCTGTTTGACCACTCGTATGAGGGGTTCCAGTGTGAGTATGAAGAGCAGGGGTGAAAGAGGACACCCCTGCCTTGTGCTTTTTAATATGTACCGTATAAGATAAGGTACCATTAACATTAATCTTTGCCTGCGGTTTCTGGTATAGGCATGATATCCAGGACATCATATGCAGCTTCATACGGACATGTTTACATGTTTCGAGGAGATAATCCCATGCGACCTTATCGAAGGCCTTCTCAGCGTCTGTGGACAAGAGAAGGCCTTCAATCTTCTCCCTGTGGGCTCCGTGAATCAAGTTGAGCGCTTTTGTGACATTATCTCGGGCTTCCCGTCCTGGCATGAACCCGGCTTGTTCAGGGCCAATAAGTTTCCCCAGAAGACCCCTGAGGCGCGAGCAATGATTTTGGCTAGAATTTTGGTGTCTATATTTAATAGGGAGATCGGCCAAAAATTAGAGCAATACGTTGGGTCTTTATGTTTTGGAGCTGGGTTGGCGCTGCCCTGAATATTTATATACAATAGTGCAATTAACTGGTGTTTCCTTAAATCCTTTTGAATCACTACTTGTGTTGGTAATATGAATATAAAGTGCCTGATATTTCACAGCTATGTGGTATCAAACCATGCCGAGAAAATATTAATAATAGATATTGATATTAAATCCAAGTAAAAAAATTAATAATATAAATATATATATATAAGGTGCCCTGATGTGTTATAATTAATAATGACAATCGATATAATATTATTAAAAAGAATTAAAATGAATTATAAATGATATCCTTGTGGTTCCTAATCCGTGCAAAATAGTATAAACAACTTATAAAATGTTAATAAAATCAATAATTAACAAGTGTCCTTTGAGTGAAATCCATCAATTTTCTTTTGTGAATCACAGGTGCTCCCCTATGACCACCCTGCTCACACAGGGGTAAAGCGCAGAGGCGCCTGTCTAGGCGGGTAGTACGGGGTCTTACTTAGTTGGTCTTGCTTCCAGATGATCAATCCTGTGCTCCAGGTGTATGTTTTAGTCCACAGTGAGGTTTACCAATGTCCTCCGTATGTGATAGTATTTATCCACGTTTAAAAAAGAAAAGGAATAGCTCCATAATGTATATCAGTCAAAATACCAATATTTATTGTAAAAAGTTCTTTTCACAACAAACGTTCATCAAGATCCTTAATTAGGTAGCGAAAAAAGCAGGTCACCGTATCCTAAATCACTCCCTCACTCGCTGCTGGTATACCTATGTCCTTTAACAAAGCCTGATACACACTTCCTTCGTGAGGGCTTGCGTTCCAGCTGCAACTATGGCGAAACCGGAAGTGACCGGAAGTGACGTGATGCGTTGGTCTGGTATCAACTGACTCGTTTCGTTCAATGATGTCTTCTGAGGTGCTGCCAGACCATCACAGGCACCTTGGTTAACCACTTGCCGACCGCCGATCGGCATCTGACGGCGACAAAGTGGCTCGTTCCCGCAAAACGCCATCATACGACGGCGGCTGCGGGAACGAGTTTAGTGAGCGCGCGCGCCGCCGGAGGCGCGCCCGTGCGCTCACTGTGTCCAGGGGGGGCCAGGCAGCGGGTGCAGCGGCTTCGATTGCCGCCGGCTACCCGCGATGGCCCCCCCGGAGCGAGTGAGCGGAGGTCCGTGTATGTAAACACGGACCTCCGCTCTGTGTGAGGGGGAAGGGCTGTGATCACAGCCTTCCTGTACGTGAAGGCTGTGACCACTTCCCTTCCCCAGATAGTGCAGCCCCCATACAGTAAGAACACGCCCAGGGAACATAGTTAACCCTTAGTGCGCCCCCTGCAGGTTAACCCCTTCACTGCCAATGGCATTTACACAGTAATCAGTGCATTTTTATAGCACTGATCGCTGTATAAATGCCAATGGTCCCAAAAAAGTGTAAAAATGGTCCGACATGTCTGCTAAAATATCACAGTACTGCAAAAAATCGCAGATTGCCGCCATTATTAGTAAAAAATGAAAAAAAATAAAAACCCCAAAAATTAATTCTCATCATCCGTAAACGCGACCACTTTTGCGCAAACCAATCAATAAACGCCGATTGGCGTTTGAGGAATGAGGAAGAATATAAATCGGCCAAAAACGGTGAAAAAAAATGTTTTTTTATATTTTTTTTTTGATTCGTATTTTAGGAAAAAGTAAGAAATTTGGGTTTTTTTGCAAAATTGTCGCTCTTCTTTTGTTTATAGCGGCGATCAGAAATGACGCAGCGGTGATCAAATACCACCAAAAGAAAGCTCTATTTGTGGGAAAAAAAGGACGGAAATTTCGTTTGGGTACAACGTCGCACGACCGCGCAATTGTCAGTTAAAGCGACGCAGCGCCGAATCGCAAAAAGGGCTCCGGTCCTAAAGCTGGAAATCCTTCCGGGGCTGAAGTGGTTAAATAGCTGACTCGGGAAGGCGGGCCCAAAGTGTACAAATTGAATTAACTTGATGCAAATTTATTTACATGCCAATTCTTAATAGTAAGTCTTGTAACAAACTTTTACACGGGGACAAGTAGTTTCATTTAATAGATTCTTTCTTTCGTATTCTATGTCACGATGATCTATAGGAATAGGTGTTTACTAAGTGAATTTTTCAATTGATAGCTCATATGTCCCCAGTGGTGAGTAGGTGTAAGCGCATACATATGTCAAAACTAAGTCTCCGCTCGGGCCCGAATCACCAAAGCCAGCTACTACCCGGTAAAACTATCTTTAAATGTTGACCTTTTAAATATTTAAAAACGCATATAATAAAAAACATATAATATATAAAGACCTTACTACAAACCTATCACATAAAATAACGTTTCCAATCAGTCTAATTATAACAATAACAGAATCCATATACATAATACATACTATAAAAAATATCCATATTTAAAATCTGATCCGCTCTTCATTTATAGACTCTAGGAAGTGCAATTTATCCAGTTAATTATGTGCAATGGGGGGGAAAACTTAATAGATTAAATATTACTAGAATCATAATGATGGAGGGTATTAATGTGGGACATATTATGATCCTTTTCTGTTGATGGTTAATGGTTCAGAAGGTAGGTACCTACCTTCTGAACCATTAACCATCCCGTTGCACATAATTAACTGGATAAATACTATCACATTGGTAAACCTCACTGTGGACTAAAACATACACCTGGAGCCCAGGATTGATCATCTGGAAGCAAGAGCAACTAAGAAAGACCCCGTACTACCCGCCTAGACAGGCGCCTCTGCGATTTACCCCTGTGTGAGCAGGGTGGTCATAGGGGAGCACCTGTGATTCACAAAAGAAAATTGATGGATTTCACTCAAAGGACACTTGTTAATTATTGATTTTATTAACATTTTATAAGTTGTTTATACTATTTTGCACGGACTGGGAACCACAAGGATATCATTTATAATTCATTTTAATTCTTTTTAATAATATTATATCGATTGTCATTATTAATTATAACACGTCAGGGCACCTTCTATATATATATTTATATTATTAATTTTTTTACTTGAATTTAATATCAATATCTATTATTAATATTTTCTCGGCACGGTTTGATACCACATAGCTGTGAAATATCAGGCACTTTATATTCATATTACCAACACAGTAGTGATTCAAAAGGATTTAAGGAAACACCAGTTAATTGCACAATTGTATATAAATATTCAGGGCAGCGCCAACCCAGCTCCAAAACATATTGTCTTTAAACATCCTTTACTAGGAAGTCAACACTGGGGGCAGCAAACCCTAACACTAAACCCAAGGTATCCTGAGCGCAATACCCATACCTATTAACAATACGTTGGGCCTTTGCCCTGTTTTGGGATTAGGGCCACATGGGCCAAGGTAAAGGTGTCAGAGACAGTCTGTGGTTGTTTTAGATGGTTAAAGGTTCGTAAAAGGGGTGCTTTCAGTAGGTCTATGTATGATTTGTAATAGAGGGCTGTGAAGCCGTCCGGTCCTGGGCTCTTTCCCGGTTTCAGTTGTCTGATAGCTAATGTTAATTCATCATCAGTAATGGAGTCTTCTAATGATTCCGCTTCCTCAGGAGACATGGTGGGCATACCGCTGTCCAGTAGGTAATTGTTAAGGATCTGCACTCTCTCTCCTTCTGTTTCTGATGGTTTAGGGAGGGTTTGGATATTGTAAAGTTTGCTGTAGTAGGATTGAAAGGCTGTAGCAATTTGGCGTTTTTATGTACTAGTGTGCCCTCTGCTGTCCTGATCGAGGTGATGGTGGAAGAGTGTTGTGATGCTTTTAGTGCCCTTGCCAGTGAACTTGCCACTCTTGTCCCTGTGCTCATAGTAGAATTCCTTCCTGAGAAACAAAATTTGATTTGCTTTGAGATTTAGTAACAAGTTTAATGGCTACCTTGCTTCCGTGAGATCAGCAGCTACCTTTTGCACTTGGGATCTTTTGTGTTGGGATTCAAGAGTGGCAACCTTCCGAGCCAGGGAGTAGAGTTGAGCGAACTTCTAGAAGTCCGGGTTCTGCTGGTTCGGCAGAACTTCGGGACAAAGTCCGGGTTCGGGTCCGGACAGAACCCGAACTTTGTCCCGGACCCCGAACCCCATTGAAATCAATGGAGACCCGGACTTTTAGGTACAAAAAGTGCTGTAAAATAGCCCTGGAAGGTCCTAGAGGTCTGCAAAAGGAAGGAAATGTGGGTAAGGGTGGGACAAGTGACCTACAAAGAAATGGGGACAGGGAAATAACTTCAAATATTTTTTAAAAAATAAAAACATAAAAAATGCAAAAATGGAGATCATCTTCAAAATGGGTCTGAAAAGTATTAATTAACATTAGAGGCCATAGAACTGTTCTAAAATCATCTTCAAACTGTGTCAAAAAAGTATAAATAAGCCGGGAGTACCCATATCACTGTTCTGCAAAATGTGTGTATCACTTTAAAT
>BLSH010464413.1:423038-442929 GCA_018402905.1 Glandirana rugosa
AAATAACGGTCCCCTCTTCCTCCTCCCTCTGCACGACAGTATATTATCGAACACACACACTAGAAGATGAATAGTCCCGTCGAGTATACTTGAAGAAATACACTTTTTTTTACAGATTTTTACTCTTTTTACCCTTAAAATGCAAATAAATTAAAAAAAAATCTCCAAGGACTTAAGAAAGCCCTGTATGTCCCCCAAAAAACAATATATGTATCAATTCTTTATCACAAGGAATTACAAAGTTATAGACTCATGAACAGACACATAACAGAAATGTGAAATATGGTCTGGTCCAAAGGGGGTAAACAGGTGTGAGAGCCAAAGTGGTTAATGTGAGCTGCCCTGATAAGTAGAAGATCACACACACAAGCTATTATATGACAGCACGTCTCCCTCCTCCTTCTCCCCTGGCAATAAAGAACCACTGAAATTTTCAGTCTGCAGGAGCTATAACTAAGATAAGATAAGATAAGATAAACCTTTATTGGTCCCACAGTGGGGAAATTTCTTTGTTACAGCAGCATGAAAAAATAAATGTGAATATATAAAAGAATAGACAATAAACATACTATAGTATACAAGTATATACACAACACAATGTATAAATACAAATAAGGAAAAAGTACGTATTGCAGGTAGTATTGCACACAACTATATACCTGACATGGTTATTTATTAGAAATCCCAGCATGGCCTGAAGATAAAATATGATGGAAGACAAATGTAATCGTTGTATATTAGTGCAACACAGACTGTAACCAAATAATGAGAAAATATATAAAACATCAGTAGAATCAGCTGTAAATGTTCATAAAATATTACAGTGACAATGAAAATTTTAATTTTCTTTGTTGAGTTATACAGAAAGAGCAAAGATGAGAAAAAGAGGCTTACCTTGGACACACATAATCTCCTGGTGGACTAGTTAAACCAACGCTCCCAAATTTAAAACGTTCTATATATTCGCTGATCGTGTGAGCAGAGATTAATCCTCCGATAATGACATCTCCTTCCTTGTAATATTCATACTCAAACCTTGGCTTCGTCATAGTAAGTTTACATTGAAGTGTAGAGCTCCGGGTCAATACGACTCCATAATATGTGATGAAAAGGACGAGCATCAGCAGGTAACAGGCACAGAAGAGAGGAGAACATTTCATGGCACACAGCAGATCTTCTCAGTCACCTGCAGCTCTGCTCAGAAGGAGACAAAATCACCGGAGCTTTATACACATCGACTGACACCGATTTACACTACAGAACAAAGAACACAATAATAGTAACATCGACTGAGATCAATTTACATTACAGAACAAAGAATAGAAAAATAGTAACATCAATCTGAAAATATGACATCTATAACAGGCTGAGTAACTGATTTAATAAAGTTAGTTTATCCTTTTATTTTTATATCCAGTACACTTTCAGTAGCTAGATAGAATTATTCATTTTCAAAGATACAGTAAATATGTCTTTATGGTAAAATTATTTTTTTTACATCACAGGATAGAATGTGAATGCCCAGTAGTGATGAATGCGTCATTCATAATTAATTTTTGGACCCCCAAAATACACCCTGCTAACACAAATCAACAACATAAATTGGTAAATCACCAGAGACTCCTACACCAGTAACCCTTTAAAAGCACTCCACGTATTCTACAAACAGCTTACTGATCTGTATTCTGCTACAGGACAGTTTGATGAAGCCCAAGCAAGCACACTCTTCTCTAAAACTACCCT
Organism: Glandirana rugosa; assembly: GCA_018402905.1. Taxonomy (NCBI): domain Eukaryota; kingdom Metazoa; phylum Chordata; class Amphibia; order Anura; family Ranidae; genus Glandirana; species Glandirana rugosa. The sequence goes on from BLSH010464413.1 coordinate 424,782, forward strand.
CCTGACTCAGCATTTAGACCTTGAAAAACCTATCTCAGAACTGAAGATCCTTAATATGATCAAGTCACTAAAGTCTAACAAGTTTCCTGGGCTAGATGTCTTCCAATCACCTATTACAAACAGTTTGCTACTCTGTTAGCACTGCTGCTATTAGGTGCCTTCAATTCACTTCTAGATGGGCATTCCTTCCCCCTGTATACCCTGATGGCTATAATTTCCTTGCTTCCTAAACCCCATTCTGATGATACCTCATGGACTAATCATTGGTCCATCTCCCTCCTTAACCCTGATATCAAAATCATGGCCAAAGTCCTTTTTACCCACTTGAATCTTGCTATCACCTCTCTGATCCACAGGGACTAATTAGGCTTCATACCTCCCGACAAGCTGAGCATAGCATCTGCAGGGCAGTTCTGCTGACACATGTAGTCTGCTCAAGACATACCCCCACTTGTTTTCTCTCATTGGACAATAGGATGGATTTCAACATGGTCTCTTGGCCATACTTACAGTGTCCCTGCTACTTTTTTTCCCTGGCTATGGAGCCTTTGGCCCAATTAATTCAAGATAACTCAATGGCGTAGAGCTCGCTGGAAAACATCATAAAATCTGCCCCTAACTTCCTTGAACCGGTTTGCCAGCAGTCTTAGGCTTGGGGTGAACCCTCACAGATCCATAGCGCTTAATATAACTTTGCCTTCCTCTACCTTCAACTACCCATGTGATACCTTGCCATTCACCTGGTCACAACACTCTACCTCTTACCTAGGCAATAAGCTGACTCTGCTCTATACTCTGTGAACTACCCCACCATGCTAACTCACCTCACTAACCTTATAACCTCTTGGTCTGCCTTACCCCTGATGTGATGTAGGAAGGATTAATGTGATCAAATGTCAATTTTGCCAAAAATTGTATATCTTTTCTGTGTCCTTCCCATTACAGTCCCGTCCCACTTTCTTCAGATCTAACAGTACTGAGTGCTCTCCTATGTTTGGAGCAAGATTAAAACAAGTGTGTCCAAAACCATCCTCGAATTCCACTAAATACTGCCAAGCAGCACACCTGGCACAACTCCCTAAATACCATGAGGTGCATGAGATCCCACATTGGGTTGCCATAGAATTGGTGGACTGCAATCCTCTGTTGGTTGCTAGCCTGCTGTGGCTATGTCCTGGGGAACACCGAACGCTGCAAAATTCTATTACTCTACATTACATGAATCTTTGGGACAGCCTTAAATTTCATTATTGCCTGCAGTCCCCTCATAACTCTCTTCTGTCCTTCATGCGCAATCCAGCCTTTTACCCTGCCTGGACCTCTCCTACTTAGTGTTGATTATGTTTTTTTTGCTGACCATATCCGGGCCCATAAAGTTATGAGACAGCTTTAAGCCATTTCTGGCCCTCTGTGGGCCATACAGAATTCCAGTCTAAGAACTCTCCCATTACCTCCAAATTAAGCACTTTCTCACTCCTAACTTATGAACAGACTCCTCCCTTCCTATTATGACTGGTTTTAAATGAACATGCAAAAACGTTCCCCACGCTCGAGGTGTTATCTCTAGCCTATACGCTCAACTGCTACCTCCCCACCCCACACATCTCTTCCTTATGTTGCCAAGTGGGAGTGAGACTTGGGCCTTCATTTGGAAGCTATAGACTGTGCCAAAATACGGTCCGCTACTCAAATCCTCCTTGCAAAATATGGTGGCTACAGAAACAAACTACATGGTTCTTCTGGGTTGAAATCTTTCATATCCTCACTACTTTGTTTGATTGCCCTGTAAAACACTGACCCAGCCATGACCTTCCAAAATAATAAACCTTTGAACTTGATCCAGCGTCTTTTGAAACTTTTACTGCAAGTTACCACTGCAGAGAAGCAAACCTTTGCAAAGGCCTGGAAATCACCCCAACTTAGCATCCTCAAAACTATGCATAGAATCACCCAGGCTATAATACAATCTGAAATCGAGGCAGTGCTCCTGGATGGGGTGAGTAAGTACAAACAATTGTTGAATCCTTGGGTGGTTCATTACTTACTGGCTAACTTTGAAAAAACACTATTATCTTCCTAATATACTTACCGATGCGTGCACTCGGAGTCTCATGTTGGGTCTACCTGTTTGCCCCTTTCCCTAGGGTCTCTTTCTTCCTCTGTACCTTCTTGAAATTTCACCCCTCTGTTTTCTGTATCTATCTTCTTTCCTCCCCTCTTTGCACCATACATCTCATGGGATATTCCTATCCCGGTAGCCTGCTGACCCGGGCATTGTCACAGACAAAGCTTGCAGCTGGATGAGTTAAGTCACCTGAGGACAGAGTTATTGAAGTATTTTCTTACCCCTTATCATAATCCAGACATGTAGCCATTCCTACTCCGAACTTCTGGGTACTTCCAGCTCCAATAGCCTTGGTCGTATGGCCTTGGCTACTTACCTCCCCAGTCCTCAATACTATGACTCTGTTGGGCTATTGTAGTTTATTCTGATTGCACTGATAGGTACTGTTGTTATATCTTCATAGTGTTTGGACTTGTCCCCATCTACTACTGCCTCTTGAGATGTACCACTGATGCTGTACTGTGATCCCTATCTTTATTACATGGCTTCATGTTTGTAAAATGTATGTTATAGTCATTGTCTTATAATAAAATATTTGAATAAAGAATTATGTAAATGTTTTAATATTTTTTATATTTGCATAAATGCAAATAAATATTTAAAAACAAAAAAAACCTTGGATCATCAGAACAATTTTGATTCAAAATAAGATATTGACTAAAGGGAATAAAGTGGACTAAGGACCCAGGAAGAACAAGAACAAGCTAAATGAAATATAGTATTTCCAACTGTACTTTTTCAGTAAACTTGTCATGGTGCCCTCTGACTGAACAATCACTTCCACATCAAAACATAACATTTCTTTTGTTGGTTGCAGACCACAGTGAAACTTAAATTGAAATTATTTTAATTCAAACATTTCAGAAAGTTCTCCAGTTGAGATTTATAATATGTGATACAGGTGCATCGACAAGCCATCATCCAAAAAGATATGGTGATCTCACAACCCCCCAGGAAAAGTTGGCACAATTGATTGAGCACAATATGTGTCCGTCACCCTTCCTGCACCGGGAGGTAGTGGGATCCCCCAAAACTGAAGATGTTCTAGTATGGGATGAAAGCCAGGGCCCCTAAAATTGTCATTGTAGTTCCATTGTTCCGTATATCATCATTGTAGAAAAACATATTATTTCAATACTTTATGATGTGGAATGCTTTTATAGAGAGCCTCTACATCAACAGCAACCAGCAATGTTATGAAGGCCATCAATAAATTGTAAAAAAAATGAATGGTATCCTTAATATATGATGGTATGCTCAAAACACAGGGTCTGAGATGTAAGTCCATTACCCAACTAATATTCCATGTGATACTGCCATTGGCCTGACAATATTGGTCTCACTAGGGTGGAGGGTGAGACTCAGAAGGTTCAGATTTTTGTGCATTTTTAGAAGGTCGCAGTGTTGCATTTCTGACAAGGGGTACCCCTGGAGTTGACTACAAGTACTCGGCACCCAATAGTCAGTATTAGCTGGTCATTATTGGAGCCTTTCTGAAAGATGATGCACATGAAGCTGTTTCTTTAAGGCTGTATACAAAGCATGGCTGATGGGCTATTAAGTATCAGTCTCTATTGCATTAACTGTGGGCAGTAAGGGATTATGCTCTGTAGTTCCACTCACCACTCCTGGTCCCACATGCTTGGTGGTCTGTTGTTTCAGAAGACTCATACCCAATGTTAGACTCTCACCAGCTTTCTCAGGATCAGTCTCTCTAAAAATGGGCACAGACAAGTAAGAACATCACATCTGTGCCCCACACTCAGCATCACTAGAGACTCTCCATAGCTCAGTGCTCAGTCTCCCTGGATGCAGCACACAGGTCTGGTGTTCATGGGCTCTTTCCCAGAGCAGACATGCTCAGTAGAGATGGTGATGAGAAGGGGATGAAAAGGTGATAAGGTGGTGATGAGAAGTAGAGATGGGCCGAATGACCCCCTGTTAGGCCTGTGCCAAACCTCTTGAACATCATGAAAATACGGAGCCGAATAACGATGCTCTGGGGGTATCAATGAAAAAAAGTTTGTAAAAAACATCATTTTTAAATGAACAGTGATTTACTAATGCTTAAAGGCTGAGTTCACCTTTTTTTTCTAAATTCTAGCTCCCCTGTGTACCAATATACCATTAATTTACTTCTTTTGCAAAAATAAAACAGCTTTCCATTTATTCTAAACACACTTACCTCGCTGTCTTCATGGCTGTTTAAAAACACTTCTCTGGAGGAGTGCGCATGCGCGGGGCCTCCGGAGAGACATGTTAGCTGGGAGCTCCGCCCTGCAGCCTGATTTTAACCACCTTTCACCTTTTCATATGTCCAGCTCTCACCCCTGGCGCAAGGTTTTTAGGCAACTCCGTTTTTACCTACTCCCCACGGAGCAATCCAAGATGGCGGCCACGCCTTTACCATGCGGCACAGCGGAGGTCAGTAGAGAGGGGACAGGCTCCCCGGGGGGCACAGCATTAACAAGTGGGGACCTTGCAACACCTGACGGTCTCCCACTTGCCCTACTAGCTTCACCTGCTTCCACAGAATCGTTTTTAAGGGGCATGGCAGCTGAGTGATCTTCACTCCCCTATTACCAACACTCCTGGAAGCATTAAGGACTCACAGCAGCAGGCCTCCCCTCCACATGCATTACACCATGACTGGGCCAGCTCCTTAACAGGTTCTCGGAGATTCTATCAGTGGGTCTCACACAGAATGCGGAACAAATCACGTCCACAATTAAAGCAGAGATCATAAATGTGGGCACCCGCATTGACACCATTAAGCAAGCAGTAGATCAGACAGTTGCCAGAGTCAGTCAGAACACCACATGCATACAGTCCCTCCAAGACCAATTGGACAATGCTCTCTCTAAAGTAGATGAGTTGGAAAACAGAAGCAGACATTATAACTTTTGTATCAGGGGCCTTCCTGAATTGATACAGGACGTCCAGGGGTCTGTGAAATCCTTAATTAGAGATGGTGTTCCAGAGCATAAACTGGAATTAGATAGGGCACATAGGCCTCTCCAGCCCCCTCTCCCTGATGGACTTCCAAGAGATATCATTGTAAAACCCCATTACTTCACGATTAAAAAAGAGGTCATGAAGAAATCCAGAGCCTCTGACAAGCTATCTCTACTGGGACACCAAATCCAGATATTTGCAGATATCTCTCCCACCACTATTCAAAAACGACGCTCCCTCAAACCATTGCTCACAGTTTTGTCACAGAAAGAGGTCAAATACTGGTGGTCCTTTCCGTTCCGTCTGAACTTCCAGCATAATAACAAAACTTAAGGTTTTTCCAGCTTGCAAGAAAGGGAAAAAAATCCTCGTCTAACTGGGTCTCCTAACCCAAGAAGCTATGGATTTATCAACCTCCAGTCAACAGAACCCATCTAAACGTCCTCCTCCAAGCAGCCCGGCGGCCCCGCTTTGGCACAAACAGAAATCCAAGAGGCAGCTAGAGGCTTTGCACCCACCATGCTGAGAAACAGATCTCACCTTAGTAAACTCCCTTTTTCAACACCCCTGCTGGTGCAAGGATTGGTTGCTCCTGCCCCATAAGATCGGGTGCCCTTACTGGAGCATCCAAAGTGCCCTTCACCTCATACCCGGTTGATGGGTGGGGGGAATACTCTCCTTAACAAAATGTTGACCTTTTTGTCCCTGTTGTTGGATTGCTCTATTTTACATTTATTTATTTTTTTTGTTCCCTCCGATAGCCCAAGGACCTTATAGGGAGGAGACACAGGAGTCTCCTCTAGGACCCTAGAGCGGTTGACTACCCCAGAACAGAAACTGCACACCTAGGTCTCGGACCTGGAGGTTGACCCAACCAATAAACCTTTACAACGCCTCCTAGATTACTCTCCCTGCCTACCTCCCCTTTCCCTTTCCCGCGGATGCCCCCCCCACCTCCCTTTTATCCTTCTTTTTTTTGCTTTTTTGACGCTGTTCTTTTTATTGGGGCTGGTATCCCACTTCCCTTCTACGAAGACTTTATACACAAGTTCGGGACGAAGTAACTTTGGCTAACAAGACCTTTCATCCCAGACTCTAGCAGCCATTTGCTACTCATATACCGCTTGAAACTTATTTTGAACCTTCTTTTTGTTATGGTTGGACGTTTTGTTTTTAACCTTGTCCCTGGGTACATCACCCCTAAAATGTTAAATATTCTCATCCTTAGGCCACAGCTAGTTTAGGCTGGTCTGCAGGGCCTTAGGTCCGGAGTGGTTTCACATGCTCCTCCCCCCGCTGAGTACCAGAGAAGGCTTTCTCTGTGCCCGACGGGACTATGACCCAAGATTGGGTTACTTTACTTCATACCCCCCCGCTATAGGGGGAAAGAGCAGGTTCGGCCAGCTCAGATCTTGCTCCCGGGGCTTCCTGGTCCTGAACAGACCAGGAACCCCTCTTCATTTAGAAAATGTGATGATATGTTCCTTCCTCCAATCCAAATCCTCTAACACTCTAAATTTCCTGCCTACCTCTCTCCATTTTCTTTCTCTTTCTTTCTTATCTCTGACTTTCCTGGCGGACCTTGCAGGTTCTTCGGGCTCCCATGCAGCGCTCCTTGGTCTCTTCTCACATTGGCAGGGTAAGTCCCTTCAGTTCAGCTGCACAACCCCCCTCTCGTGTCCATGGCTGATTCACACCAGTCCAAAACATTAATCAAGGTGGCATCCCACAATACACAAGGCCTCAATTCTCCCTTTCAAAAGGAGAAAGGCGTTCCAGCATTATCACTCCCTGGGCATAAAGGTGGTCTTGGTCCAGGAAACACATTTTCCGATCACTTACAACCCTTCCTTTCTACACAATAAGTTCCCGACCTTTTACATGGTGAACACGAAATGCAAGAAAAGAGGGGTAGCCATACCCTTTACTCACTTGGTCACAGTTAGGGATAAAGAGGGACAATACATCCTGGTTAAAGGGTTAGTAAATGGGGATGTCTACACTTTCATTTCGTATTATGCTCCCAATCGAGACCAAGCAACATTCTTCTCGAACTTAGTCCGAAAATTAGCCCCACACTTGGAGGGGATGGTACACATGGGGGGGGGGGGACTCGAACATTGCATTTGACAACATGTTGGACAAATCAGTGGACAATAGACCACGCTTGAAAAAGCCCCCTAGACACAGCACCAAAGTGGCCCATATATTCAACTCTCTAGGAATGATAGATACTTGGAGAGAGCTGAATCCTCGCTCCAAGGATTACACCCATTTTTCAGCCCTACACGGCACCTATTCAAGAATCTACCATGTATTTGTGCCCTCCGCGGAGATCCACCGGTCAGTAAAGGCTTCAATCCTCGACATAGCATGGTCCGATCATTCCGTTTCCATCTCATGCTCCCCCATTTTGCGAGGACCTCGATTATGGAGACTCAATGAGTCTCTCTTAAGCGATCCTGTTAGGGTCACCATGCTTGAAAATGATCGGAAAGAATATTTCTCATTTAATGATAAGGCGGATATATCACCGGGGTCCCTGTGGGAGGGGCACAAAGCGGTCATGAGGGGGCGGTTTATCCAGGTAGGCTCACAATTGAAAAAAGGGCACATTTTGGAAATAACTAGCGAGTGAGAATTCCAGCAGTTAAGCAGAGCCCATAAACTACACCCCACGAAAGAAACCCTCACAAAACTTGAAACAACCAAGCTAGAGCTTAACCTGCAGCTCACCACCACGGCAAAAAAACACGTCCGCTGGACGATAGGGAGATTATATTGTACCAAGGACCAAATAAGCACTAGTCTTGCATCTAAACTAACCCCTAAATATAAAGTGTCAGCTATCCCCAGAATAAAATCCTGGCAGGGAACTCTCACCCAAAACCCCAAGAAAATTCTCGAAACGTTTGAGAAGTTATTTACCAAGCTTTATACTAAAGACTCAATAGACCCTACTCAATGGCTAGAGGCCTTCTTGGGGGAGATCCCCCTTCCTCAGCTCAGTAATCAACACCAAACTGTCCTAGAGGAGCCTGTTTCAGATAGCGAAATCATGCAAGTAATCAAAGACCTTAAGAATGGCTCCGCCCCCCTGCTAGGACGGTGGGGATTTGGTCCTAAATTTTTAGGAGTCCCGGAAGCACTGTATTCTCAGCCATCTGCAAGAGTTAGGTTTCAGGGGCATTATTCAGACCCATTTCATATAAGGCAGGGAATGCGGCAGGGCTGCCCACTCTCCCCATTGCTATTTGCCATTGCGATTGAAACCTTGGCCATAGCAATCAGGGAGAACCCGGACATTCAGGGTGTGAGATGCGGCCAGAAAATACACGAATGCGCCTAATAGCCGATGATGTCCTCCTTTTCATTACAGCCCCCCGATCTCTACTCCCAACCTACTTCGGCTACTAACTGAATTTGCCAGATATCAGGCTTAAAGGTCAACATGTCTAAATCAGTGGCACTGAATATCTCCACTCCCCCCTCTATAATTGACAATCTCAAGAGACACTTCCCCTTCTCCTGGGATAACTTCATCCCATACCTAGGCATTAATATACCCTCCACAAGTGACCAAATTTACAATGTCAATTTCCCCACTCTCTTTAAAAAAATTAGCACAGGACCTTTCTTTCTGGTCCAAACAGAATCCTTCCTGGATAGGCAGAGTAAACGCTGTGAAGATGACCCTGCTTCCCCCGGGTACTATATTTTTTCCACACTCACCCTATCTGTCACGGTCCTGGTGGTGGAGTCTGTCTTCCGCAGGGAACAACCACTCTTACACACACGATTCGTGGAGCCCTGATAGTATAGACAGGAAGTCCCAGAGTGCGGGATTGCACGAGGGCTGGATGGTTACTGGTGGTGATGTGAAGCTCCAGGTAGTCGTGCAGGCAGATGGATGGTTGTGCAGGCTGGGTCGGCAACTGGTGGGCACATGAGGCACAAAAAGGTCAGGCAGAGAGTGGTCAAAGTCCAAGCGGGGTTCATGAACAGGCTGGTGGCAAAGTACAGAGGGGTTAGGCATACAGGTGGTCGTGGATAGCCGGGGTCAGTGCAGGCGGATAGTAAGCAGGTCAGGTCAAGCCGGGTTGGATCACAGAAGCAGGAATAACATAGGAACAGGTCTCAGGGAACAGAGCTGGAGCTCACAGGTACTCAGATGCTGTAGAACGGACAGCACTTGCTGACACATGCAGGAAGCCTAAATAGCATTGTTTGGTGCTGTTTCTGGCGCGTGCGCACACACGGGAGTTCGCGCGCACAGGAGCATGCACGCCCAAAATGGCAAAAAGTGCAGGGAATGACCAGTCTTTTCCTAACACTAGCCTCCGGATGCCCAGCTTAGCCAGCTTGGCGGGATTGTTAACTTTAAAGGTTTGGATACAATCATCGGCATGGAGGTTAGCTTTGGGCTCCCATGAGCTTTCTTCTTGCCCGTAGCCTTTCCACTTCCCCAGGTACTGGACCCCGCCTCCCCTTCTTCTGCAGTCGAGTATCGACTCAACCTCAAACTCTTCTTCTCCATCAATCAGGACGGGGGCCGGGGGAGCTACAGCTCTATTGGGAAAGAGATCCAGGGCCACCGGCTTCAGCAAGGACACATGGAACACTGGATGTATCCGTAGGGACGGGGGGGGTTCCAACTCATACGAGACCTGGTTGATCTTCCTACTAATCGAGAAAGGACCGATGAACCATGGACCCAACTTTTTAGATGGGCATGTGAGCTTCAGGTTCTTAGTTGAGAGCCAGGCTTTGTCACCAGGCTGGAGATTGAGCTCACCCCATTTTCTTTTGTCAAAGGTCGCTTTGGTGGCTTCTTGTGTCTCTTATAGGAGGTTCCAGTTGTTCCTGACAAATGGTGCCGATTCGTGTACCGCTGGTTCTGTAGTCTCCGCTGCTAGACTAGGAAGTACGGTGGGGTGGAACCCATAGTTAGCCCAGAAGGGCGATTGCTTGGTAGCAAAATGCACTGAATTATTGTACGTGAACTCCGCCGGGGGTAACAATGTGCACCAGTCGTCGTCAGAGTAGGCAGAGAAACAGCGGAGGTATTGTTCTAATGTTTGATTTGTCCTTTTGGTCTGGCCATTGGTTTGGGGGTGGTAAGCAGTGGAAAAGGACAAATCAATCTCCAGGACAGCACAGAGAGCTCTCCAGAACCGAGAGGTGAACTGCACCCCCCGGTTGGACACTATGTTCACTGGAACACCATGCAAACGGATGACTTCTTTCACAAAGATTTCCGATGTCTCCTTTGCTGTGGGTGTGCCCTTCATTGGGAGGAAGTGTGCCATTTTGGTTAACCTGTCAACCACCACAAAGATGGTTGTATATCCTTTAACTGGGGGCAGCTCCACAATAAAGTCCATGGAAATCTTGGACCATGGTCGGTCTGTGATGGGAAGGGGTTTCAGGAGACCCCAGGCTTTGGTTTTGTCCATCTTGTTTCTGGCCCAGGTAGCACAAGAGTGGACATAGGCTAGGCAGACCTCAGGAAGCCGTGGCCACCAGAATGAGCGCAGTATAAGCTCAGCGGTCTTCCAGGAGCCGAAGTGTCCGGCGAGTTTGTGGTCATAGTGGACCTTGAGGATAGCAGGGCGTAGCTCCTTAGGTACATAGATCTGGTTGTGGTGCCACCAGAGACCATCTTTCCAGGTTAGTCCTTGGCCAGGGGATACAGATGAACGGGCAGAAGTTCTCCGGATCTGTAAGAGCAAGTCGTCCTGTGTGAGTAGGAAATACCTGGGCTGAAGGATGGTGTCTAGAGGAGCAGATATTCCGGGTTCCATATACATGCGGGATAAGGCATACGGCTTACTGTTTTTTGCCCCCGGAAGGTAGGTCAAGTGGGACTGAAACAGGGAGAGGAAAAGCGCCCATCGGGCCTGGCGAGGTCTAAGTCTTTTGGCCGTGCGGAGGTACTCTAAGTTTTCATGGTCCGTATATATCAGAATGTGGTGCTGGGCTTCCTCCAACAGATAGCGCCATTCCTCCACCGTGACCTTGATGGCCAACAACTCCCTGTCTCCAACATCATAATTCCTCTCTGGAGAAGAAGGCCACCGGATGAAGGAGAGCCCTTGCTCCTCATCTCTGGGACAGGACCGCTCCCACCGCCGTCTCTGAAGCATCCACCTCCAGAACATAGGGCAGAGTGGCATCCGGATGCTTTAAGATGGGTTCTGTGGTAAAAAGTATTTTCAGAGCCTGGAAGGCGTCCTGTGCCTCGGGCGACCAGTGGAACCGCTGACCCTGTTTTGTGAGAGAGTAATGGGAGCAATAATTGCCGAAAATCCCTTGATAAATCGTCTGTAAAAATTAGCGAATCCGATAAATTGTTAGACCCCAAGTGGCTAAGGACACAGCACACATGTTTCCGATGCTCTTCTAGGTAAGGAGAGAAAATTAAAATGCCGTCCAGGTATATTATGACATAAATGTCCAGATAATTGTGGAACACATCATTGACTAGATGTAGCAGGGGCGTTGCAGAGCCCGAAGGGCATAACGAGGTACTCTTAGTGGCCGAAACAAGTCCGGAAGGCGGTCTTCCACTCATCGCCCTTTCTGATGCGAATTAAGTGGTATGCCCCTCTAAGATCAAGTTTAGTGAACACGGTGGCCAACCCAAGCCTTTAAAAAAGCTCCGGAACAAGCGGGAGAGGATATCGGTTCTCGACCATAATCCGATTCAGCTCACGATAGTCTATGCAGGGACGGAGGGAGTGATCTTTATTTTTGACAAGAAAATGCCATCTCCAGCGGGAGAGGTAGATGGTCTGATGAACCCTTTGGCCAAATTTTCATCCAAATAGGCCTTGAGGGCAGCCAGCTCAGGTTCCAATAATGGATAGATGCAGCCGAAAGGGACCTCTGTGCCCGCAGTAACTCTATGGGGCAGTCATAAGGTCTGTGCGGTGGAAGTTGGTCTGCCCCCTTCTTGCTGAAAACATCCAGGTACCTGTGGTACACTGGAGGCACTGCTTCGTGGGTTTCTGGATCTAGTCCAAACTAAGAAGAGAAGGACCAACATTCTGGGAGGGAAGCAGGCAGTGTTGGCCACAGTAGGGAGATGGAAATTGGATAAGTCGAGAGGACCAGTTTATGTTGGGGCTGTGTGCCCGGAGCCAAGGCAGCCCCAGGATGATGGGGAACAAGGGTGACGCTATGACGTCAAGAATCAGAAGCCCCTGGTGCCCTTCGGTGGTTGATACGGGAATTGGCTGGGTCTTCATTGTCACCTGGCCCGATTTGATGGCCGTCCCATAGGCCAGGCAGATGGTCATCTTGTGAGCTTTGGGACGCAGGGGCACCTGGTGTAGAGTAGCAAAAGCCTGGTCCACAAAGCAGCTACACGCCCCCGAATAAATAATCGACAGAACTTGGACACTCCCTCCAGGCAACTGTAAAGAGACAAGGAAAGTCAGGTGAGATATATTGTGATTGGCAGATGTGGTCTCCTGGTTGACATGGTGATGCCACTTACCCGCTTTGACAGGGCAGGTCCTCACCATGTGTCTGGGTTCACCACAATACAGGCATAGGCTGAGTGCCCGGCATCTCTGTCTCTCCTCTGGGGTGAGGGACGGGCGCAGGAGGCTGATCTGCATGGGCTCTGCATTTCCATTGGAGCGGGTGGTGCTGGGGTGGCAGCCACATGGCTGGGAACCTGGGGCATCATCCAGGTTAGGCGAGGTCCCGTGGGGGTGCCTGCAGCATGTTCGGCTCGGCGTTCCCTGAGCCTCCTGTCTATTTAAATAGCCAGGTTAATCAAGGCTTCCAGAGACATGGGCAAGTTCATCCTTTAGTGGCTCTGATAAGCCTATGCGGAACTGGTAGCAGAGTGCTGTGTCGTTCCAAGCGGTGTCAGCACTCCAACACCTGAACTCTGCCACGTAGTCCTCTGCGGTGTGCCGGCCCTGCTGGGCTCGGTGCAGGCAGATAGTAAGTCAGGTCAAGCCGGGTCAGAGCACAGAAGCAGGAATAACACAGGAACAGGTCTCAGGGAACAGACCTGGAGCTCACAGGTACTCAGATGCTGTAGAACGGACAGCACTTGCTGACAGGATCAGGAAGCCTAAATAGCATTGTTTGGCGCCGTTTCTGGCGCGTGAACACGCCCAAAATGGCAACAAGTGCAGGGAATGGATAGTCTTTTCCTAACACTATCCAAATACCAAAAAGCAAATTGACAAAATTTCACAATTTATCTGGGGTAAGAAAGGCAATAGGTTCTCTAATAGTATCCTTTTTAGGCCCAAGTGGAAAGGAGGCCTTGGGGTACCGAACCTTTGGTGGTATTACCAAGCGGCCCAGTTGGCCCAAATCTCCATCATCCACTCCAAATATGAGAAACCAGACTGGACACTGATTGAGAGGCAAGCCACCCCTTATCACATCTTTGACTACCTTCTCTGGTGTAGGCCTGGGCGCAGACCACCCATACTAGCCCCTACGCTATCCCAATCTATGGCCCTAAGCAACAAACTTTGTAAGAACTCTAGTTTAATCTCACCTTGACTCCCGCTATCTTACATTTTCCACAACCCCAGATGTGCTTCAGAGGCTGCGGTCTAACGGGAATGCTGCTCCATACGCTCTGGGAATGCACACGCATTAGGATATACTGGAATCAATTCTCCAGCTCATTAGAAAGGTCACCGGTAAAACAAGACCCAGCGACGGCCCTCCTCGACCAGAGAATTCCTCTTATTCATAAAAGCACTCAATCTCTGATCTGTATATAAAAATAACTATTGCAAAGGCGTGGAAGAAACATTCTGTCAACACATGACAGGCCATCAGGAAGATATCCTGGATAATGCTCCAGGAGAAAAATATTCCATACGTTACAGGACTCGGTTAAAAAATGTAAAAATATTTGGGAACCTTGAGCCTCCCAAGTGGGTATATCCCTTTGAGCGAACTACAACCGCTACACCCTGGCCGGTATTGACCCAAATGGACATAAAGAGATTCCTTCCACTCTGGCATCACCTCCGTCTATCAGCCTCTGCGCACTCCTGCTAACCTTTACCTTTCTGCCTTTCTAACTCTTTCTCTGTCCTCACTTTAACTTTTCACTACTCACTTCCATCAGCTCTCTGGCACTCAAATTTGACTACCAATGATATCAGTCCTTTACCTCTTGATGGACACGATCTTCCTATATATTGGACCATTATCTGCTAGACCAGGCACATCGAGTATGGTGTTGGAAGAGAGAGAAGGTCAGATTTATTTACATTAAGACGACATAGGTCTGCAGTCGTTTGTGGATAATGGTTACTTGGTACTTCAATTTTTGTTTAAACTCCTCTGACCTGTATGTCAGTCAAGACGGATAAGCAATATTCTCTCTATTCTTGCACTCCTCCTCGTTCCCCTTCTTTGGGGCCCGGGGATTCGGGCAAGAGGAATCATGAAGCGGGTGGAGGAGAGGAGATCCCCCTGCCAGTCCACAGTATGTTTCCAATTGGGGTGGCTGGATAGGAGGGGCTCACCCCTACTCACCCCCCCAATCTGCTCTGCATGTGTATTCCAATTGTCTTGTTCTAATATTGTAAGCTTGCTCTTGTCAGAAGCGATTTGTCAAATGTTTCCTTTTGTTGTAGTTTGGCACGATGGAAATCAATAAACATATTGAAACATAAAAACACTTCTCCATTACTTCTGCCTTACTTCTCGGACAGACTTTAGGTCATGACACAGGAAGGAGTTGACCAGCTAACTCCATTATCACACACCCTGCATCATCCACCCTCCTACCTACCACCCACCTCCAGGTGCACATTTTTTAAATAAAATGCAATCAGTGATTACATTTCTCACTCAATACACAGGCATCCTTCCTACCTTAACTTTAATCTTGCATAGATCATTCATAGGGATGGCCCCGATGTTCAAGTCAAACGTAATGTCACAGAACAAAGGAACATATGGGGCATTCACGGCAAATTCGAGTGCCACGGAGCGCCCCATAATGCACTGCGAGATCACAGTGCATTGGCTAAAGCATGCACTTTACCTGCATGCTTTGGCTAATCACAGCGCGATCTGCTGTGAGAGCCATGATTTGGCTAATCATGGCTCAGGGGGCCAATTCCATGCCCCACACTATATAAGGCAGCGGTATGTAGTGAGATTGAGAGAACTTGAGGTAGATTAGGCAGGTTAGTTAGTGGCGTGAAGGCAATTTAGTATATATATATATATATATATATAAATACAGTGTAGACTATATATAAAGTGCAGGCAGTGTATTAATATACAGTGTAATATATATATATATATATATATATATATATATATATATATATATATATATATACAGTATCTCACAAAAGTGAGTACACCCCTCACATTTTTGTAAATATTTTATCATGTGACAACACTGAAGAAATGACACTTTGCTACAATGTAAAGTAGGGCAGGTTCCACATGCTCAGCGTCATATCCAGAGGTTGTCTTTGGGAAATAGACATATGAGTCCTGCCAGCATTTCTGCAGAGGATGAAGGGGTGGGGGTCAACCTGTCAGTGCTCAGACCATACGCCACACACTGCATCAAATTGGTCTGCATGGCTGTTTTCACAGAAGGAAGCCTCTTCAAAAGATGATGCACAAGAAAGCCCGCAAACAGTTTGCTTAAGACAAAACAGACTAAGGACATGGGTTACTGGACCCATGTCCTGTGGTCTGATGAGACCAAGATAAACTTATTTTGTTCAGATGCTGTCAAGCATGTGTGGCGGCAACCAGATGAGAAGTACAAAGACAAGTGTGTCTTGCCTACAGTCAAGCATGTTGGGAGTGTCATGATGTGGGCCTGCATGCGTGCTGCCAGCACTGGGGAGCTACAATTCATAGAGGGAACCATGAATGCCAACATGTACTGTGACATACTGAAGAAGAGCGTGATCCCTCCCTTCAGAGACTGGGCCGCAGGGCAGAGGGTAAAGGTGATAGACTGGCCAAGCAAGTCTCCAGACCTAAACCCTATTAAACATCTGTGGGGCATCCTCAAAGGTGGAGGAGTGCAAGGTCTCTAACATCCACCAGCTCTGTGATGTCCTCATGGAGGAGTGGAAGAGGACTCCAGTGGCAACCTGTGAAGCTCTGGTGAACTCCATGCCCAAGAGGGTTAAGACAGTGCTGGAAAATAATTGTGGTGACACAAAATATTAACACTTTGGGCCCAATTTGGACATTTTCACTTAGGGGTGTACTCACTTTTGTTGCCAGGGTTTAGACATTAATGGCTGTGTGTTGAGTTATTTTGAGGGGATGGCAAATGTACACTGTTATGCAAGCTGTACACTCACTACTTTACATTGTAGCAAAGTGTAATTTCTTCAGTGTTGTCACATGAAAAGATAGAATAAAATATTTACAAAAATATGAGGGGTGTACTCACTTTTGTAAGATACTGTATATACTGTATCTCACAAAAGTGAGTACACCCCTCACATTTTTGTAAACATTATATTATATCTTTTCATGTGACAACAATGAAGAAATTACACTTTGCTACAATTTAAAGTAGTGAGTGTACAGCTTGTATAACAGTGTAAATTTGCTGTCCCCTCAAAATAACTCAACACACAGCCATTAATGTGTAAACCACTGGCAACAAAAGTGAGCACACCCCTACGTGAAAATGTCCAAATTGGGCCCAATTAGCCATTTCTCGCCCTGGTGTAATGTGACTCATTAGTCTTACAAGGTCTCAGCTGTGGATGGGGAGCAGGTGTGTTCAATTTGGCTCTCACTCTCTCATATTGGTCACTGAAAGTTCAACATGGCACCTCATGGCAAATAACTCTCTGAGGATCTGAAGAAAAGAATTGTTGCTCTATGTAAAGATGGCCTAGGCTTTAAAAAGATTGCCATGACCCTGAAACTGAGCTGAAACATGGTGGCCAAGACCATACAGCGGTTTAACAGGACAGGTTCCACTCAGAACAGGCCTCGCCGTGGTCGACCAAAGAAATTGAGTGCATATGCTCAGCGTAATATCCAGAGATTGTCTTTGAGAAATAGATGTATGAGTGCTGCCAGTATTACTGCAGAGGTTGAAGGGGTAGGGGGTCAGCCTGTCATTGCTCAGACCATACACAGCATACTGCATCAATTTGGTCTGTTGTACCGGAAGGAAGCCTCTTATAAAGATGATGCACAAGAAAACCTGCAAACAAATTGCTGAAGACAAGCAGACTAAGGATATAGATTACTGGAACCATGTGCTGTGGTCTGATGAGACCAAGATAAACGTATTTGATTCAGATGGTGTCAAGCATGTGTGGCGGCGACCAGGTGAGGAGTACAAAGGCAAAAGTGTGTCTTTCCTACAGTCAAGCATGGTGGTGGGAGTGTCATGATCTGGGGCTGCATGAGTGCTGCTGCCACTTGGGAGCTACAGTTCATTGAGGGAACCATGAATGCCAACATGTACTGTGACATACTGAAGCAGAGCATGATCCCCTCCCTTCAGAGACTGGGCCACAGGGCAGTATTCCAACATGGTAACAACCCCAAACACACCTCCAAGATGACCACTACCTTGCTAAAGAAGCTGAGGGTAAAGGTGATAGACATGTCTCCAGACCTAAAACCTATTGAGCATCTGTGGGGCATCCTCAAATGGAAGGTGGAGGAGGGAAAGGTCTCTAACATCCACCAGCTCTGTAATGTCATCATGGAGGAGTAGAAGAGGACTCCAGTGGCGCCCTGTGAAGCTCTGGTGAACTCCATGCCCAAGAGGGTTAAGGCATTGCTGGGAAATTATGGTGGCCACACAAAGTATTGACACTTTGGGCCCAATTTGGACATTTTAACTTAGGGGTGTACTCACATTTGTTGCCAGCGGTTTAGACATTAATGTCTGTGTGTTGAGTTATTTTGAGGGGAGAGTAAATTTACACTGTTATACAAGCTGTACACTCACTACTTTACATTGTAGCAAAGTGTAATTTCTTCAGTGTTGTCACATGAAAAGATAGAAATAAAATATTTACAAAAATGTGAGGGGTGTACTCAATTTTGTGAGATACT
>BLSH010464413.1:484175-495033 GCA_018402905.1 Glandirana rugosa
CATCGGTAGAAACCGATATCACGCCTAGACATCACTAATTGAAAAAAAAAAATAATAAATTTTATACCCAAACTATTTGTCAAGGATATTATGGTACACTGTATTTTTTTACAAATAAAATCGTACACCAGTTTTTTTACGTTTTTAGAATGAAACATTTTTCGGGATTTACCTCCCAAAACACAAAGAATACACACGTATAGACACGATGGGAGATCGACCACA
Source organism: Glandirana rugosa (assembly GCA_018402905.1). Lineage (NCBI taxonomy): Eukaryota > Metazoa > Chordata > Amphibia > Anura > Ranidae > Glandirana > Glandirana rugosa. The sequence continues at coordinate 484,401 of BLSH010464413.1, forward strand.
TACTATTTGTGCAATTATAATATGAAGAATAAAGATACTGTCGTATCACACGTCAAAAAACATGTAGAGTAATTCGAACCACGTTTGTGTAAAATAACATGTCTTTCGACAGAAAGCGGAAAATAGATAAAAGGATGCAACCAGCTTTCTGTACAATAAAATGTGTTTGCACCAAGCTTAATGAGATGTACAAAAAACTGCACACTATGCTGTCATAGAAATAAGAAGTATAATATTAACGTGTTTATCATACACCAGCTAGAGGGTAGCACAGATATGCACACATAAGAAACACAAAACCCTCCATTTAGGGCTTTTTACAAAGTAAGATTTTTGCATTTTTTTGACCACATGCTAAAATAAACATTTTTTTATGTCACATGGTATTATAGGAACTGTTTATCAAACCCATATTTTAAATAATAAAAAAAAAAAGTTAATCACTACAGATCCGCACTATAGCCAAAGATGGCTACAGACACCCAAGTCACAGCTCCCTGTGTCCATTCAGACATGGAGCCCGGATCCAGTCCCACCCCAAAATCCCCTAAATGGCTAGTTGGCTTTGATTGACAGCGGCGGCAGCCAATGGCCAACAAGGACAGAGAAGCTCGGCTGGCTGAGACACTGCTGGACGGAGATGGGGCACAGGTAAGTATTAGGAGGGCTGAGGGGTGCTGCTGCACACAGAAGGATTTTTACTTTCAATAAATTTTTATTGATTCATAGAAAAACTGTTGCATACAAAACTGTGCGGTACACAAGTATTGCAATCGACATTAAATAATATAACCTGAGACCCACTAAGGTCATTTAACAAACAAGTACATTAGTCACAGGTCAAGTCCCCATCTCTAGACTGTCCCCCGCTCAGAGATTAGGTTAAGTGGGCAGTGAGGGTAACATTAGCTGGAACACCCCCGCCGGCACCCCAACTGGGCTCAAGCTGTGCCAGGTGGAGGGTAGTCCCCCCTTGAGGCCCTTCTGGGCGTCATGGGGAAGGGGCAGCTGTATGCCCTCCCTGTTACCAGGGTTTCTACTATACCTAGTCAGGCTATGAATACCAAGTCCTAGGATAGAACTGAGCAAGGGGGGTTAGATTGACCTTCTTTTTTGTCTAGGAGTATAATAATCAGCAATACAAGGTACCTGGGAAAAAAGATAGGTGAAAGAGAATACGAGGAAGAAGGATGAGAGGAAAGGAGAACAACAAGAAGTCAAGCACCAGCGGAACAAAGGGATGGTGGTCAAGAACTGGTACCCGGAACCAGTGGGATTCCCATATAATCAGCCCAGGGTTCCAAGATAGCTTCAAATTTCCGCGCTGTGTTTAGGATACGACTGACTAGTTTCTCTTGCATCATGATCCAGGAAATTTTACGTTTCGCCGCGTCAAACGAGTCCTTGGGTTTTTTCCATGCCTTGGCAATTGTCACCTTGGCCCCCAGGAAGATGAATTGGATCAGCTTTCGGGCGTGTTTTGAGGCATTGGGAATGTCTGCATTCAGCAGAGCTATAGCTGGGGATCTAGACAAATGAGTCCCCATGACCTTTTGGATGAATTTGAAAAATTTGGACCAGAATGGTCTGATTCTGGGGCACTGCAACCAGATGTGGGCCAAAGAGCCCCTCAGATGGCAACCTCTGAAGCACAGCGGGTTTGCTACACTAAAGATTTGTCACAGCCTAAGCGGGGTCATGTAAAGTAGTTACTTTAAGGCTCGCCTCTATTAAAGAAGCATTAACGATCCCCCTAAAGGCCTTACTGCTTGCCGTGTGCCATTTGTCCAGGTCCCAGTGGAATTGTAAGTTGTTTTCCCAAGCCTTCATGTATGGTAATTTGTTGGACGGGTGGGCCAGTGAGTGGTAGATAATGGAAATGCCCCCTCTCTGACCGCCCGGCTGGCCACACCAATGTTTGTAGGGAGTAATCTCTGGGGGATTGGGGCTGGAAGTCCAGCGTGAGAGAAGGAAGTGCCTGATCTGGTGTAGTCTGAACCATTCGTTCGGTGGCATTTCCAGGTTGCTCACACAGTGGCCCAAGGAGAGAGGGCCCCTGTGGGTGAGGAATTTACCTATTCGGTACAGTCCCTTGTCCATCCACCATTTAAATGCTTTGATATTGAGCCCTGGGGGGATGTCTGGATTGTAAAACAGATGCTTCAGCGGGCGGATTTCAGAGAAAAGGGCTGGGGATTGTTGGACGTGCTCCCAGTTGGCCAGTTCTTGAGAGAGCACCGGTGAGAGAATCGAGGGGCGCTGTTGATGAGGAACCCAAAGGAGGAAGTCTAGAGTGTATGAAGGGACAGCTTGTCTCTCTATTTGGATCCAGTCTGGTTTTTCCACAGTGGTGTAAACTAGTGACAGTTGGGCCAGCCTGGCTGCTTGGTAATACCAAAAGAGGTTTGGAAGACCCAGGCCTCCTTCTTTCTTAGTTTGGCACATGGTCTTATGGGAGAGTGGGGAGTTTTCCCTCCCCATATAAATTTAGTGATCTTCCCCTGAAATGTCTTGAGGTAAGCTCTGTTTATGCGAATAGGGTGGGATCGGAAAATGTAAAGGATTCGAGGGAGGAGGGTCATTTTAATGGCATTGACTCTACCCAGCCAAGCAAGTTCGCCTTTTTCCCAGGCCCAAAGGTCTCTTTCCAGCTTAGTATAAATTGGGGGGAAATTTACTCTCTATAGGTCTTCTATTTTTGCTGTCAGCGGGATACCTAGGTATTGGATGGAGGAGTCCTGCCAAGCAAAATCGAATGCTAATTTTAGTTGGTCAGCTTGCTCTTTTGGGAGCGAGACGTTCAGGGCCTGGGATTTTGCAAAGTTCACTTGAAGTCCCGAGATTTTTGTGAATGTGTCGAGGAGTTTAAAAAGGTTTGGTAGGGAGGTGTGAGGTGCAGTGATGAACATAAGGACATCATCCGCAAAGAGTCCACATTTGTGGATGTGTGGGCCACAGGCTACCCCTGTATATTGGGGTTGGAGCGAATAGCATTGGTTTTGATCGATATTGCGAATATAAGGGGGGAAGTGGGCACCCCGTCTAGTGCCCCTCGCTATCTTGATAGGGGGTGAGTAATGACCTTAAAGCCTGATCCTGACAGATGGGTTAGAGTAGAGGGCCTGGATGATGCCCCTGAAGCGTTGCCTGAACCCCCAAGCTTCCAATAACTGGGTAATGTACGGCCAGTAAAAGGCCGTTTTGAGGTCAGATGAAATAGCATGCCTTTTTGTTTAGGGCCTCCATCCCAGTTAGACTGTAGGATGGAGATTATGTCTATGGATTTGATCAGGACCTTGTCCCCCTAGGAAAAACCCCACCTGGTCCTTGTGAATGTATCTGTTTATAAAGAGGGCTAGCCAATTGGCTAAAATCTTAGTGAGGATTTTAAGGTCGTTGTTGATCAACGAGATTGGTCTGTAGTTGTCCACCTCTTCTGGGTTCTTCCCAGGCTTAGGAATGACTGTTATGTATGCTACATTCAGTTGAGGGTCAAGTGGGGTTCCCAGGGTTTTTGAGTTGAAAAATCTAACTAAGTATGGGACGAACGTAGCTGCGAAAGCCTTGTAATAAGGCAACAAGCGGCCATCAGGGCCAGGCGCTGAACCTGACTTGAGGCCTTTGATCACCTCAAGTACCTCCTCTGTTGAGAAGGGTTCTTCTAGGGCCGCTGCATGTTCGGGGGACAATGTCGGGGTTTGGGATTCTAGGAGGAACCTGGAGGAACCTGGAGATAGCCACCAGTCCATTCTGAGTCATTGGGCTGTATAGCTGGGTGTAAAATGCTTGAAAAGCTGCCAGGATTTTAGTGGGATCTGCCGTCGGGGGATTACCTGCAATTTTGATTTTAGGAAGGGCCCATTTTGTCTTTCTGATAATAAAATGTTGCCCCTTGTCCACCGAATATGTTTTTCGGCTTGCACAGTTAATGCAAGTTTAAGGCAAGTCTAGCTGAGTCTAGTGGTGCTACGTGGGTCCTGTTTGTGTTTGGTTTGGAGAGCCTTGAAGTTGCTTTCAAGTTTCTCGATGTCATGACGTCTCTCCTTTTTAATTTGATATACAAGTAGGTCCCCCCCCAAAAAAAGGGACTTTAAATAGGTAAACCAACCACATACATTTTATTCTTGTGTACAAAAAATCATCTTATAAGTCAAAAAAAGTGTCAAAACACATATACAATAAAAATGTCACAAATACATTGCACCAGTATTGCCTTGGTAGAATAGTGCTCTGACGAGCATGACTGATGAGTCCGTTGTCCGAGATGGAATGGTACTTACCTACAATATACTCTCTGAGGGAGAGTTTATTGTTCTAAAACCATCTACTACTGCATTAGGGAGAGGTTCCTATTGGTGCTCTGAGGGAGAGTTTATCATTATAAAACCATCTACTACTGCTTTAGGGAGAGGTTCCTGTTGGTGCTATGAGGGAGAGTTTATCATTATAAAACCATTTACTACTGCATTAGGGAGAGGTTCCTGTTGGTGCTCTGAGGGAGTGTTTATCATTCTTTTTTTTTTTTTTTTTTTTTTTTTAATTTAAGTTTTTATTGAAATTAATTGACAGTACAGCGTATGTAATACATCGAATAGGATAAATGATTGTTAAGAAAATACATACAAAGGTAAGTTCTCTGTGAGTACAGTTATGGCAGTCATTGCCTTCATATTCTAAGATATTTGGGCGATTAGCAACAAGCATTCACTTGGTTTGTTGGTGTTTTGTGTTCCACTTTTGTTACCTTGTGGCGAAATTTGACCTCCCTCCTCTCACTAGGGGGTACCTGCCACCCCAATGGGTACTAACTGTGGACAGGTTTGGATGGTGATCTATAGACTGTGGTAAACTAGTGGATGGGTCCCTGTGAATGATTGTTGCGTACATTAGTTCAGAGTAATGTCTAACAATAGGTATAATATGTTGTGACATGACAAATCTGTAATGCTTGTACTGTACGAAGTTAGTTCAAGGCTTAGAAATAGGAACATTAACACAACTAAAACTGAAACAATAACAATAAGACCATACCATTCTTCTCACGTTATAATTAGACCTTTCTGTTGTGCTAGGGGTTCAATGGGAAGATTGTAAGCCAGCAGTTCCAATTATGCAAGAATTGCTTTTGGGAATTGTTCGCTTTGGCAAATGCGAATTCATGGGAACATTGTATTTTGGTCCTAGATATAATTTCTTCTATATTTGGAGTTAGGTCTTTCCTCCATTTACTCATAATTGCTAGTCTTGCTGCATATAGGATATGGAGTATTACTTTCCTGGTGGTGGGAGGGAATTTCTCTGCTGTCAGGTTTAATAAGGCTAAGGCTGGAGAGGGGTGGATAGTAGTGCCAGTGATTGTGGTAATTAATTGGAAGGTTGCTTGCCAAAAGCTAGTTATAGATTGGCATTGCCATAAAATATGTAAGAGATGACCTCTTTGACCACAATTTCGCCAGCAATCTGGTGCGGTATGATTGTAAATACGATTCAACCTAGCAGGAGTTAAGTACCATCTGTAAAGGATTTTGAAGAAGTTTTCCCAGTGGAGTGCGCAATGAGTCGCTTTTAGGCTGTTTTGTACTGCGGAGCTCCACTGGTATTCTGAGAAACTCTCTCCCAAATCTCTTTCCCAGTTTTTGATGGCTTGTGTATTTTTCAGCAGACTTTCTGCTTGTAGTGCATTGTACAAACGAGAGATACCTCCTTTAGTGTTTGAGTGGTTGTGGTAGAAGTCCTAAACATCTTTATTAATAACTATGTCCTGGTAATGGATAGAATGAAAAAGGTGTTTAATTTGGTTGCTTTTAAATGCATCTTCTGTTTTTAGGTGTTCTGGGATTGTGTCCCAGGAATAATATCGTAGAGATGACCAATGTTTAAGGGAAAGGTCAGGAATGAGGAATTCAAGGACTTGGAGTGGGACTGCAGTTATTCTCATTCGGATTGTTTCATTAGCCCTCATTGACGAGTTTCTCCAGGCGTTGAGGGAGGCCAGAATTGAGGGGAAGTTTGCTAGGTGGAGGGGTAGGTTAGAGGCTGCTGCTATCAGTAGATTTTTAAGAGATTTATTATTAATCATGTGTCTTTCTAGTAGAACCCATGGTTTTGTGGAGTGAGGGTCAGTCCATTCTTTAAGTTGCACTAAGAGGGACGCCCTATAGTAGTCTATTAGTGAGGGGGTGCTCATACCTCCTTTAGATTTGTGTTTAATCAGTGTGGAGAAAGCTATCCGTGGGGGTTTACCATTCCATATATATCGTTTGATGAGTGCATTGAGTTTGTTGAAGAATTCGTTGGGGAGCACAATGGGTATTGTCCTAAAAATATAGAGGATTTTTGGGAGAACTATCATTTTAAAGGTGGCAATGCGACCGAGCCAAGATAGGAAAGGGTTGTTTAGTTTAGCCAGTTCCGTTTTAACTGTCCCAAGTAGTTTTTTGTGGTTAGCGTTATAGAGGGATTGAGAGTTGATTGTTAAATGTATGCCCAGGTACTGTATATCTTTGGATTCCCAGTTGCATTGAAAAGTTTGTTTCATTTTTGTTTTAGAGTTTTTATCTAGGTTTAGGGGCAAAGCTTGGCATTTGGATATGTTGATCTTGTAGTAGGAAATATCTCCGTATTGTAGGATCAATTTATTTATTGCTGGAATAGAGGTGTCTAAGTTTGCGAGGGTCAGGATTACGTCGTCAGCGAAGAGGCTGATGGAGTAAGACTTTCCTGCTACTTCAATTCCAGTTATGTCGGGGGCTTCTCTTATCGCTGTTGCTAGAGGTTCCATTAATAACGAAAATATTATAGGGGAGAGGGGGCAACCTTGACGCATGCCATTGGAGATGGGGAAGTCCTCTGAGAGAGAAGATGATGTATAAATTTGAGCTGAAGGGTGTGTATATAGAGCTGCTATGGCAGACTTGATAAAACCCGAAAAGCCAAATTTTGAAAGAGTTGTTTCCATATATCCCCAGTGGACTCTGTCAAAGGCTTTTTCAGCGTCAAGGGCTATAAATGCAGCTGGGGTCTTCCGATCTTCCACTATTTTCTGTAGGTTTAAAACTTTGCGTGTGCCGTCAGGTGCTTGTCTATTCAAGACAAAGCCTACTTGGTCCGGGTTTATTAAGTTCGGGGTAATCGGGGCTAGTCTATTTGCTATCAACTTGGCATAGATTTTAATATCCGTATTTAGCAGGGATATCGGTCTAAAGTTTTGTGGTGAATCTGCGGGTTTCCCAGGTTTAGGGATAGTGATTATTATTGCTTTAAGCATTTCTTTGGGGGGGGGTTTGGAGGAGGCTATGGTGTTGAATAGTTCTAAAAGATATGGTAAGAGTGTTTCTTTAAAGGATCGATAATATTCAGCTGATAGTCCGTCAGGGCCTGGAGTTTTATTTAGGGCTAAACTATTAAGGACTGATTCAATTTCGGTGGGAGTGAATGGGGCATTTAAGGTTTGTAGTTGTTTTTCTGTAATTGTGGGAAGCTTCAAGGGTTTTAAGAACTCATCAATTTTTTCTTGGGTCGGTTGGGGAGTTTTGGAGTCTGCGTTCAAATTATATAGGGCGTTGTACTATGTCTTAAAGATGTTCACTATGTCCTTAGGGTGGTGCGTCATTTTCCCCGTTAGAGGGTCTTTCAGGGAAGATATCCTAGATTTTGCCTGTTTAATTTGGATTTGTCTCGCTAATGTTTTGTTAGCTTTGTTGCCGAACAGATAGGAGGAGGTTTTAAGGTATCTAAGTGTTTTTTCGTGGTTTTGTAATAAGAGGTGTTTTAATTCTGTTCTGAGTTGGTTAAGGCTATTTATGTTTATCTGTGTGGTGTGTTTTTTATTAACATCTTCAAGGGTTTTGATTTTCGTAAGAATGTTATTTATGGCTTGGGTTTTCCTTTTTTTTTCCCTAGATGCAGCCTGTAATAGAATACCTCGTATATATGCCTTGTGTGCACACCAGACATTAGTAATATCCCCTTGGCTTGAGTAGTTGAATTCAAAAAATTCATCGAGATGCTTGGAGATTCCTTCCCTGTGTGATGTCTGCTGGAAGAGGGATGTGTTATTTCGCCAAAGGATGTTGGGCCTGTCGTTAGTTAGATCTGAAATGTTTATAGTGATTGGGGCGTGGTCTGACCACGTGATGGGTTCTATAGTGGCGGTTTGCACTCTGTAGAGGGTGGATAGGTCCGTAAGAGCTAGATCTATTCTGGAATATGATCTGTGTGGTGCTGAGAAAAAGGTGTAATCTCTCTCATCAGCATGTAGGCACCGCCAAGCATCATATAGGGATTCTACTCGTAGAAGATTTTTGAGGGATGATTTATGTCTAAGGGTCTTTTTTGAGGAGTCCAGCGAGACATCAGGGACAGCGTTGAAATCTCCAAGCATTATCAAGTGACCTTTACGCTTCAGGTTGACTTTCTTGATCAAATTCCTAAGAAATTATATTTGCCCTTTGTTTGGGGCATATAAAGAGACAATTGTATAAGGTACATTATTTAGATTACAAATTAGTATGATATAGCGTCCGTTGGAGTCTATGTAACTTTCCTGGGGAGTGAAAGCAACATTACTGCTGATTGCAATAAGGACTCCATTGTGTTTTTTATTTGCGTTTGAAAGGAAGATGTTAGGGTATTTCTTATGGGTACACGGTGGGGCTTTGCCATTCAAAAAATGGGTCTCCTGTATGCAAAGGACGTCTCCGTTCAGTTTTACAGCCTCTGACCAGAATAGTTTTCTTTTAAATGGACTGTTTAGGCCCTTAACATTCATGGATAGAAATTTAATGGTCATAAGGACTGTGTGAGATGCTGGGAGATGTAGGTAAGGCAGAGTAACATGTGACGAGGTTTGTGAAGGGTGCCATAGTTACATACCATTTGATGGATGTTTCTTTTGATGTTTCCACCAGGAGATATTCAGGAGGAGGAGCTAGGGCCATTTCCACATGTCCGGAGTAGGTTCTTCGGAGGTAGAGATGATTAAGCAATTCTTGTTCGAGGAGTCGGTATGGACTAGAACAGATACGGCAATAAGGAACAACATAACAAAAAAAGTAGAACGAGAGAGGAAACAAAAACATGGGTTGTAACTCTGGGGTAATACCCCAGTAAGTAACAGAATGAACTGTGGATATTCTGTGGGGGTGAATGAGAGAACGCTCTTATCCAAATGGATAGGTAGTTCTTTCAGGCCGGATAGCAGTTAGGGCAGACGGGCACACTCAGTAGCTAAGGCATGGTGAGGATCCTGTGGGTATGGTTATCTTTTATGCCATTCTTGTCTGAGTTTGGAGGGGCCAGCGTTCTTTGTTTGTGGATCTTCATATGGGAGGATCCCCCAGTCTTTCAGGTATGTTAAACCTGTTTCCAGGGAGTGGATGGTGTACATCCTGTCGCGATAGGTGATGATCAGCTTTGAGGGGGTGCCCCATTGGTATTTGACTTCGTGGTTTCTCAGCGCCTTGGTGATAGTAAGAAGCTTTCTTCTGTGCTGTATTGTAGCCTGAGAGAGATCGTTGAATAAAGCTATTCCCTTATACTGGTCAGGTAGTGGGGGGTTTTTGCGGATGGAGCGCATTGCTTCCTCCTTGACATGATAGTAATGTATTCTCGCTAGGACATCACGGGGAATGGAGGCCGGTAGAAAGGAGGGTTTAGGGGGGCGTGGCCTGGCACCGGAGCGAGATGGCAGCGTAGTGGAAGAGCTCCGCCATCCAGACACCTCTAACAGCAGCAGCTAAGCTTTACAACCGCCATCCGAGCATCCAAACTCAGCACCCGGGCGTGGGAGACCTGCCTGCACCCACATGGATCCCCCTACTCAGCTTAGCCGGACGATTCCGGCAATGTTCCGGACCCAAATCCCCGAGACGCAGGCCGCGTCACAGGCCTCATCTCAGACCGCGGACTGCAGTACAGCGCGCACTCCTCCCAGCATGGAGACGACGGGACATCAACACGCAGACTCGCGGGCTCTGGGGCCGTCTGCTCCGGACTCCTAGTCAGGATTGTGACATTCCTGGGTGCCTGAACAAGGGGCGGGATTTCTCTGTTGGACGCGAAGGGCGCCTGGCCATGGGAGTTGAGCCCCACATGACGGGAGAACTGGAGCAGACCTGTCCCAGGGCACCATGCGACAAACCTCACGAAGGTAAGGGAAATCTTTAACGCTTTTATTGTTGTTGAATTTCTTCCTGGGAAAGCGGAAGGGGGGAGCTCTGCCGTCTTCCCCATTGGGAGGAAGGCACAGCTCCCAAACCTAGAAACTTTAGGGGGGGTTGGAGATGGCGGTTGTCTCCTTACTCAGATTTCAGTTATAGAGGGTGATCTAGGATGGCGAGAGTCCAGTTGATTGGTTAGTCTCTTGGTGTTGGTCACTTCTCCGACTTTAGGGAGACAGGTTTTTCCCTGAAAATTTACCAGTGGTTCGTATTTTTCATTTTTCTAAAATCATAAGTTAAGCAACATACATAGGTGTCCGAGCAGGCTGACAGACACCTCTGGTCTTCTAATATACTTTCAGATTACCTGAAAGATCTCCAGGTGAATGATTATTCAGAAAGACATACTGGTTATTAAGTTTGAGTGAGACTTTATTGACGAAGTAAGCCTTAACCTACCTAGGTCCTGATCT